>CAJHQP010004589.1:0-53820 GCA_905132765.1 Moricandia arvensis | reverse complement strand
ACAGGAATCATCTTCTCTGGACACAACAGTCTCAAAGTTTGGTGCAGAACTTAAGCACTGCATTGGCTTCTTCATCCCAAATGAGTTCCAACAGAAAGGGCTCTCCCACATTTACACCATGAGCGTCACAGAACTCTCTCCATCCTTTTCCAATTCGCATTATTCCGCTCTTTTTGTTCTGCAAAAGATCCACCACCTGCTTTTTCACTCCATCTTTACCTAACAGTATTATCTTTCTTGGCTTGTTGATTCGATTCACCCGCGTGAATCCCAGCGGAAGAGTCTGAGCAAAGATTATATTTTAGACACACAATAAAAAAGAAAAACAATAGACCTGAGAAACAACCTAGAGGCAGAGTTTTATATGAGCTTACCAGTACAGAGTTTTTAAGAGCTTTTTGTGTAAGAGTTAACCTCACAAAACGGTGTTGACTATGTAAAGATGAACATATGCATCTCAAGCTATTCTTCTCTGTCTCCATCACAGAGCATTCATGTGACCTGTCCTTGTCTTCAATACTCTCCTTATCACTTTCTTGGGATTCTTGTTTACTGTCATCTTCGCTGCTAGTATCTGAGGAGAGGGAGTGTACATCATCACTATCTTCTGAACACTGTATTGGTGTTTTGCCACGGTTGGAACTGCACAACAAGAGTACAGTCTTGTCCCCAGTTTCAACCAGTTTAAGCATAAAGGAATCTTCATCTTTGATCCCGTTTTCTAGGCAGAAAGTTTTCCAGCCTGGTCCGAGATAAGTACGGTTGAGTGATTTGTATTGTCTCAAACCTAAACTCCATCTTCCTCCCCATTCATTCTTTACAGTTATCTCACTTAGTCCTTTCTCCAGACCATTTGCACTCACAAACTGCCTCTGAAGATACTGCAAAACGATACAGAGTCAAAACACACCATGCATATCATGACGGCCAAGAAGCCTAGTGTTTTTGGGAATATGACAAGGTCTTGCCGTGATTTATGAATGCAAATTTCAGTTAAGAAAAACACACCATGCAGATCAATATACAAAAAGAGCATTTCAAGTTCCAAAATGTGTGAGTTTATGTATTCACCAGTCTATCAGTGCTTAGGCTGTTAGAACTGACAGATCCAACATAATAAGAATGGTGTAATGAAGATTCTAGAGCTGGTTTTGACTCATGTTCTGCACGGGACAAACGGATGACTGGTGGTGCAGATTTTCGGACCAGTTTGAATGTATACTGACCACCTTGGTGCATCCCATTCTCAGCACAGAAGCTTCTCCAGCCAGGTCTGACAAAAGTCTGCATGCCTGCTTTATTGTATGTCATGTTCAAGTTCCATGATCTTCCTTCCTCGTTAAGAAGAACGATCTCTTTAGCTCTCATGTTGTCAAAACCGTTTGACCTAGCAAAACCCAATGGTATATACTGCAATGCAATCACACAATGAGATTAAAGCAGCAGCTCAGAGGTTAACTAAGAGATATGTTTCTTGAACTGTAGGAATCTAATCTAACCAGTCGATCAGAACTTAGACTTGAGGGTGAGACATGTGCCAGAAATTGAGAATGGTCTGATGAAGAATCTTCTTTCCTTCTTGGATTCTTCTTCACTCTCTTTCTCTTCTCTCCTAAACTGTTTCCTGTAACTTCAAATTTTTTTTAATAAAATCTCTAACATAGGCTAATGAAGCATGGCATAAGGTCCAAATTTATGAAAAAAATTACATATCTATAAGATTTCAAATTTGTACAACTTTTTTTTTATAAATCATTACTAAATTTTCTATAGCCCTCAAAATTTCTGCCATGTGAATTTGAATACATTAACAGAACAAAGGTGTACCAGTATTGTTGGTCTGATCTTGACTATCATCGCTAACGTTGTGAGATGATGCTGAAGTATATTGAATGTCACAGCAACTTGGTCCGAAAGCTGTGACATAAAACAGCATCTCTCCTTCATGTCTGAATATGATGATGTCACCTATCCGGAGCTCATGCGCTACTGCAAAATCTTCCCACCCATCGGTGAGTTTCAAGCCGTCCATCTTCACTAACCATGTTTTAGTGGACGCATCTGTTCTCAGTTTCGCAGTCTTGATGTTGTCGTTACTACCTTGTACGTGTTTCGAGAAGAAAGCTACAGGAACGTTCTGCACCAAACATGCAACAAAAGTTAAAACAAATGAAACACTTTTCTTGATCCGCAAGAAAAGGGGTAAGAAGAGTACGAGGTGAGTGTGGAAGCCGGGAAGGAGTGGCTGGAAGAAATGTGGTGTGACCGGAGAGTGAAGAGATTGATCAGCAGCCATTGTTGAACGAACACCTCAAGATAAGATCTCTCAAGAAATCACTAATGTTTATATATTCTGAGCAGAGAGAATAACAGGAAGGAATCTTATGGAGTTTCATAAAGGTGACAACTTTTATGACACTTGTCTTCTTGGTCTTGAATCTCTAAAGGTGAATAATTTCGAGTTAGTTAGTTACCTTTTCCAGAAAACCTTATCGACTTGTCCAAGAAAAACATGTCTAACCAATAGAATGATCTTCCTCTGCTTTTAAGAGCCGTTGATTTTCGTGAGGAATCTATAGCCAAAGATATACAATATATAAAGGTGACAACACACACGTAAAAACACAGTTATGTCTTAATCTAGGGGATTGCAAGTTTCGAGCTTTTGAAGAAAACTAGTTAAACAAAAGTTGGCGTCACGAATGGGTTGTGCCTTGGAAATGAAGCAACCCATCTTATACATTGCTGAACGTATTTTCCCACTTTTTAATAATGCCCTAACAACAATAAAGCGCTTAGAATACATTATACATACTCTGTATAATTACCCTTTCAATGAAAAATCGAGTTTTCACAATCTTTAGTTAGTAATTAATGTCCATGTTGTTCTTTTTTTTTTTAACACAACTTACTTTCATTCTTACTTAACTTGTCCGGTTACAATAAAAAGAGGGAATTAACCATCCTCTTACATTAAAAACATAAACACATTACAAAATAAGTTAAGATAGATAGTTCTTCAAGAGAAGATGACAGCGAAATCAAGACGAAGCTTGATTGCGTCGATAAAGCATTCACGACAAAGTTGGACAGCTGAGAAATAGTCACATAAAGAAGTGACGTTGAGAGTCAGCATTCACCTACGAAAAAAACCGAAGTAGTCTCGGTTGCATCTTCAGGCCCCGTACGGACCGCTCCACAAGATGACACACCGGTGAAGAAACTGAAACTGATACTCGGTAATAAAACCAAGGAAACATCTCCTTTCATAGAAAGAAGGTATAGTGATAAAAGATACTCGGTAGTTAAACCAAGGCCAGATGAACCCACCTGTAAAATCATCCCACTGGAGAAATATGGCAATACACAAACAGAGAAGCTGGAAATCTCTAGCAAACTAGCCCAGCCATCAAAAATCGATAAAGATCTGATCATTACGTTAATACATGGCTCTGGAAAAATAAAATTTGGGCTTCCAGACTTTGTAACACAAATGGGCCAAGCCCACTCAAACTGAAACAGCAGCTCGCGTTTTGCTGTCGAGCTAGAAGGAGACGCGCCGGATCTGGGTTTGGATTGAACCTCGGCACCGGAAGAGAAAACACCGGATAAGCTACGACGGGGAGGAATTGAACAGTCGGGGGAATAAAGCTTCACTTTGAACAATGGAGATAATGAGGAGATGCCGATGAAGTTCAGATAAACTCTCGTGAAACTTGTAGATCTGGTGTCGTATGCCTGGAGAGGAGCAAACCACGATGAGATGATGGGCTCATGTCTTCCCAGAGACAGAAAGAGAGAGCTCGTAGGTTGAAAAAAGAGCTCCATGGGCGGGTGACCAGCTTGGATACAGTCAACATTAAAGGTCGTTGTGAACGGAAACATGGCGGTGGTGAGAGAGCCCTCTCGACACATCGCCGAAGCAGAGATCAGTCGGAGTGAGAGAGTCACCGGAAAGACTACGCCAAAGAACCGCAGCACTTGTCGTCGTCTTGAAGTCCGATGGGATCTCATTCCTCTGAAAATCAAAGAAAAGTGAACTGGAACCCCAGAAGAAAAACAGTACATGAGAGCAAAGGCAAAGGAAGCGAGCAGCAACGACAAGGGAACCCAGCAACGGCAGGGAACCCAGCGCCGGCGCCAGAGATCATGTTTGTTGAGGACGTCTCGGGGTTCGTGTCTGGGAGTGTTTACGGCTAGGGTTTCAGACTTGTGTCCATGTTGTTCATCCCTATTCATTCATATTATTACGTAGAAATATTTCAATAAATCCTTTGAAGACCATTTGATCTCACAAACCTCTTTAACAAAATTTAAATTTCAGTCACCTGTTCACTAGTTGAATTTTAATAATTATTATGCCTTTATTATATCAAAATATCTCTTGTGCATTAATCAGTGTTTGATATCTTACGATATTATAGCCGTTCAATCCTGCTATTTTAAACTTAAACCTTAACTCAATCATAGGTCTGAACAGGTAAGCTTCCTATGTCTACTGATCTTACAAGTAGCTTTCTAATTCCATGTAATACATTCATTCGTAAATGGTAATTGCAACTTTTATATCCCACCTAATGTATAATTCATCTTCATTTATCATTTGACATGCAGAGGTGGGGTCTCTTATTCACATGGAGAGTTAATTATTTGTTATACTTAATCGGCAACACTGTTGGTTTTACTGTCAGTTTCTTTAAGCTACAACTTCTTTCCTCTATAGTCTATATACTACATGCCATGTTCCTTGTAAGAGAGAAAGAGAGAGGGAGAGAGAGATATACAATATACAAAGACGACGATGAGAGGGTTTCTCTATTTAATAAATTAAACAATTAAGTGGCTTCACACTTCTTGTTTCTTATCAAGAAGTTACTATGGCCAAAGAAATGGCAGCTTGTTTCCTGCTCGGGCTGATTCTCACAGCTATATTCCTCGTGATCTTCTTCAACCCTCCGGAGTTACCTCACGTCACTCTCGTCTCCCTCAACGTCACCAAGCTTAACTTCACCTCCTCATACCATACTTCCGGCTACGTGGATATGCATTTTCAAGTTTTAAACGCTAACTTGTTGACTGATTTCTCCTACGACGACGTTTACTGCTCAGTGTACCGCGGAGAACGACGTGTGGCCTCGACCATGTTCCCGGCCTTCTTTCAAAGAGCAAGGGAGACGAAGCCAATCAACTTCACTGTCTATCTCACACCTGTAACTACAGCCAGAGAAGACCGCAAGGACCCTTATTCTTTGGAAGAGTTCGATGTGGAGCTGGTCACATTCGTTAAATGGCGATCTGGATCGTTCAAGTCCGTTACGGTTTCATGTGATGAGGTGCCAGTGGGTTTGGTGCTTACCACTCGTGGTCACGGCAAGATGATTGGTCCTGCGAGGAAGTGCAAGGTGTGTTAGCTTCATTAACCTTTACATATATATATATAGACCTTTGCCTAATGGCTATCCAATGAATGTTTAAAAGTATTTCCACTCCTAAAACACTAGACCATTTGAGCTTATTACAAAGGAATCAACCATTTGTATGTTGTCAGTATGTTATAAATGTAAAAGTTTGTATGAGATGATCAAGATGATGGTGAGAATGAGAGCCACAATCACCAAAGCATCGATATCCATGACATATCAGGCAACACTTTTTTCTTTATCTTGTCAATGGCATCATCCACACCATGAAGATGTTACACAAACCACACAAGCTAGCTTTCCTCAATGGTCTAATGATAGATAACAAAACCAAACATGAGCAACTGGTAATTAGTTGCAAATTCCTTTTCATTGTACCTTGGTGTGAGCGTGAAGTAGGAGGGCTTGGCTTTGCTGGTTCAACAATTGAGATGCTATAACCTCTTAAGGAAAAATAATTGCATTTTTTGGTTGTTTGGAGGTGAAAAATGAAGTTGGAGGGAAGAAAAGAGTTCAAAGAAAAAGAAAAGATATAAATTGCAGTGGTCTTCTTGTTCGTTTACATCCATATCCATCTACTCAGAAACATAAGAAACCAAGCAAATGTTGCATTCTAGGGGAAGAAGGAGACATGCTATCTCACCTAAGAACCTCCATGGGGATTTGAATGTTGCATTTCTCGGACAACTTAGACATGGTACTCAGCTCCGACACAAGAGAGTTGCTGCAAACACACACACACACACAATCTCAGAACAATCTTTGGTAAAAAGATTGGGAGTAGAAGAAGAGGAGATACATAATGGCGGGGGAGGAGATGAAGCTGAGAAGAGGGAGTGAAAGAAGAAGAAGAGAGGGAAAGGTGTAACTGATGAAGGCCAAAATCAGAGCATGACGTTGCCTCAAATTATCTTGACTAAGATGAAACGAACGAAGCAGAGGTATAAGTGACTTACACTTCAACTTGCATGTAAACTTCTGAACCCAGGTTGACCATCGTTTTGAGACTGTTTACACCATTTTTATCCAGAGTTTCTAGGTTTTTCCGCAAGTCAGAGCTGAAGTGGGAGTAGCCGTTAAGGAGAAAAAGGAATTTCCAACCAAACTAAAGCTCACTAGAACAGCAAAGTATTGTAAACGACAAAACCAAGAACTGTGACTTTACTTAATGGTTTAAATTTACTAGATGAGAATGCACAGTGACTTTGCTGGTGCAAATAAGAGCTCACTAGAACAGCAAAGTATTGTGAATGACTAAACCAACAACAGCTCCTCCGGATTACAAGAAACTCAAAACCAACTGAAAAAAAATCTAAATTGTTCATTTCTAGTGGGGCTAAGACAAGGGACAAACTAACAAAACAACAAGGAATAACATACAAAAGCAAGAGACTTTCCTATACAAAAGGATACAGTGCTTTTTGTTCTTCAAAGATCTTGTTCTCGACAAAAGCAGAAACTCCAAACAATAGAAAGTAGAAACTATGAACGAACTTGTGTAGCTATGATCCTCAAATCATGTAAAAACATAAATCTTATATATAACAGGAAAAACATACAAAATGCATTAAAGTTTTTTTTTTCAAGTGAAACAAAAAATGTTCAAGTAAAACTACATCCTCAACTAATACGCTTCCATGTCCATTCGCCTGATTCTTTAGTTGAATCCAACAAATCTTGCCAAACAAAAGTTCAAAGCATATTACTAGTGATGTATTCCTTTGTAGCACATCATTGATATACATCTTCAACTACTACGCTTCCATGTCCATAGCCTGAGTCTGATCCAAAAAAAACCATTGCTAAGCATCCACAACCGCAACAGTATCCATTATTGGCTGACTTTCACCTATAGAAGAAGCTTCCATACTATAATAAACTCTGCAGCTAAAATAGAACACTGCACTCATCATCGAATCTATAAGCGTCACAAATGAATACATCACCACGAGTAGAGGTCCTTCCCACAGCCTCGAAGACCCATCTCCATAACTCACCTTCTTCACTCTATGATCAAACAACCCTTCCACAAACGCCAACCCCAAAGTCGACCCCAAGAATATCAACAACCCCACCTGAACCTGCCCTTTGATCAGATCACTAGCTCTCACCAAGGCTCCTGCCCCTGAAACATCTTCAAGAACCGAGATCACCACCGCAGTGTTACAGACTATGATGGCGTTGGCGAATACGATAGAGAATGCTAAACCGACTAAGATGGCTCCGTAGACATTGAACTCTGGAGAGAAGCCAAGAACATAGAAGGAGCTGCAGATTGCTACAAGAAGAACGCAGAAGAAAGTAAAGCAACCAACAATCAGAAAGCAAACCCACAAGTAAGTGTACAGAACTCGTCTCCATAGCTTCTTCAACGCGACCAAGAACTTGTTTATCTCAACCTTCTCCCTCGAGTAAGTAGCATCCACCGAGTAAACCACTGCTGCTTTAGACAAGAGCGAGACTGTGATAAACAAAGGGAAACACATCGCAGACGAAACAGCGGTTTCAGCGAATTTCTGACAAGAGTGTTTCACAAAAGGCTGTAAAGGGAGACCGCTTGACTTGGCTACCAAGAGGAGCTTTACCGTGAGCTTGTTCACTAACGAGTGATCGACTAGAAAGTTCGGTAAGAGAACAGCAGAGACAGGACAGATCAAAACAGCAGCGGTTAACATGAAAGCGCCAAGATTGTACCGGAGGATTCGAACGGACTCTCTCAAGATCTCTAACGCGTTCGTGGAGTGGAAGTGCTTGTGACTGTATGACTTTAGCTCCGTTTTCCGCAAAACGAGATTCGTCTCCGTCTCCATTTTCACAAGAAATGAGATGAAACCGAAGTAAAGTGAAGATCTTTCAGAGAACCCAGATCAGCAGCTTCAAGAAAGAAACAAAGCTAGAATGAATCATTTGATCTTAACAACGCGTATAGAGCATGAAAGCGATGGAATTTAAGCTGTAGAAAGTGATTGAATACGAAGGATACGAACAAAAAGTGTTCAGATTGGTTGTGTCGGAGCCGGGTTCGGATCCTACCTGAGCTTAATATGTGTGAAAGACGAATCTTTGGACGGGATCTCGGCGATGTTGTCTACGTTCTATTCATGTAAGATCACAATTTTTTTTAGAAAATTATTTTTTTCCACGAGAAACATTAAAAAAAAAAAAAAGACAACTTGTCGGTGGCACAGGTGAAGGCAGAACCAGCGCGTCACTGTCCCCTCGCAGAGAGGATAATCCAACGAGAGTAATCAATCACGAACTAGACGCTAAACCGAAATCTTAAATTTACTGAACCGAACCCCGGTTTTGAAAAATCGTGTTTGCAGCTTGATCATTGAGAATTGGTCCAGGCCCATTAAAGCCCGTTATTAATGGGCTTCTGCGAGAAGAGAATAACAGAAAGAAAATGGCAAAGAGGGGAACGAGTAGTACGATGAAGTTGAGTTAAAGCGGGGAGTGACACGCCGTTGACCAGTGACCACTGAAGACGAGAGCTATACAGACACGATGGAGCTGAATCTATCTGAGAGTCCGACCAGATCGATCCGTTGCATTGTGAAACTTGGTTTGTCCTTTTTGATCCCAGTTCTTGTCTCTTCACATCCTTGCTCGATTTAGATCGCATTTTAGTTGTTTTGTTTGTCTTGTAGGATCCAAATGGCTTTCATTCTGATATGATTCTTGTCCTATCGATATACTTGTGTAGACATGTGTAACAAGAATAACATGTGTAAATGATCTGATAGGAGGTGCGGCGATTACACGGAAGAACGAGCTGGAGGAGATTCACGATGAGAATCTGAAAACTGTGGCGTGTCAGTTACGTCAGGCTATGATGGAAGGTTCGGGTTCAAGTAAGGTTATTGGAATGGATTGGAGCAAGAGACCTGGAAGCTCTGAGATTGCTTGCGATGTTGATGACTTAGGGGAACAAGACACTTCTGAGTTTAGCAAGTTTGTTATCGTTCACGGTGCAGGTTTGTTGCTTCCTTGTTTGGACATCTGTTCGTCTCTGCCTTACTCTTAGAGCAAAGGATCAAAGCAAATCATTGACCTGCTTGTTGTTGTGTTGTGGGTCATTAGGTTCCTTTGGACACTTTCAAGCCAGCAGATCAGGTGTTCACAAAGGAGGACTTGAGAAACCTATTGTTAAAGCTGGTTTTGTTGCTACTCGTATATCTGTGAGACTGTCTACTAAAGCTAATACTCTTATTTAAGCTACTTTGGTGTTGTTGTTCTGATAGTTCCTCTTTCTACTCTTTTTTCAGGTCACCAATCTTAATCTTGAAATCGTACGAGCACTTGCCCGAGGTTTCTCTTAAGTTTATCTTCTTTCTCTTCTTGGAAACTATGTTCTGTTGAAAGGAGAAGAACTTTAATGCTTAAGCTTGATGCTTTCTTGCAGAGGGTATTCCTACAATCGGCATGTCTCCATTTTCATGTGGTTGGACAACCTCCAAAAGAGACGTAAGAGCCAACTGATATCTTGTCTTTTCCCCTTTACACATTTACTGATTTGAAGCATGTTTGGTTCAGTTCTAATGAGACTGCTTTTGCATCAGGTGGCTTCTGCTGATCTATCAACAGTAGCTAAAACAATCGAGTCAGGATTTGTCCCTGTAAGTTTTGGATCCTACCACTGGCATTGCCAATGCGTATATGTTTCTTAAAGTGTCTGACCGTAAATTTTTTGTCCTGGCCAGGTTCTCCATGGAGATGCAGTGCTAGACAATAAACTGGTAATACGCTCTCTCAAGATATCAAACATATGCATAAATTCTTGTCCACTTAGAACTTGAAATGCTGAAAAGTCTTGTCCTTGACAGGGCTGCACTATATTGAGTGGTGATGTTATCATCCGTCATCTTGCAGATCACTTGAAGCCAGAATATGTTATCTTCCTCGTATCCTTTTGATACTATAGAAATCAGCTTTGCCTTTCGTAATTTGTGTGCTCTCTTACTATCCTTATGTATACATTGTTATCTGAGTAACTCTATACAAAGACAGATGTACTAGGTGTCTACGATCGACCACCTTCAGAGCCTGGTGCTGTGCTCTTGAAAGAGATCGGTTAGTTTAATCTTTACCCTTTTATTAAATCCCTTTTCAAGTCTTGTACTAATCCTTACCGTTTATGCAGCTGTTGGAGAAGATGGAAGCTGGAAGGTTGTGAACCCAGTGTTGGACCACACAAACAAGAAAGGTAAAGAAAAGGGAACCAATAATCTATAACTATGCGATTAGTAGGGTTATATATTAGTTAAAAGCTGTCTGATTTTGGAATCAAAACAGTTCAAACCTCTGTTGTGGCCCATGATACAACGGGTGGAATGGAAACAAAGATATCAGAAGCCGCTATGATTGCAAAACTTGGAATCGATGTCTACATTGTGAAGGTTAGATTAAAACATCTTTCTACCTTAACTAAATCATGTCTCTTAGATAAAGATGAAGCTCACCATTGTGCTTTGTTTATCTCCTAAACAGGCTGCGACTACCCATTCACAGAGAGCGCTCAATGGAGAATTGAGAGAGAGCGTACCTGAAGATTGGTTGGGGACTATCATTAGATTCTCAAAATAGAATGAACTGTGACACAAACACTAAGTCCTGTTGCTGTTTATGTTTATTACCAAAGTTTGTGAAAAGACAAGATCGCGTCTCTAAACTTTTTCTTTGCTATACACCATCGTGCTGGGCTTCTTAAAGATCTAGAGAATTCGCATTTATACCATTTAAAAGGTATACCAGGTTGCTTAAACAAAACCTTGACAACAATAATAATAGGCAAAGGGCATAATAAGAATCATATAGGAAAATTTTGACTGTTTAAAACACCCAAACTTTTAAACAATCCAAAACCAATAGATAATGGTTGTCTTGCAACTGAGTAACACACAGAAATGCTCTAAATTAGAAAAGAAAAAAACATGTTTTTGTTCTTATAACAAAAGGGGTAATGAGATTATCCTCTCTGTGTAAAGAGAATGACACTTGTTGGTTTACTTGCCACCACCAACTTCCTTGACGGCACAGATCTGCTCCTCTCCCATGGAAGACATAACAGAGACCACAACATCCTTTCCTTCCTCGAATCCACTCTTCATCTGCATTTATACACAACAACCAAACACAAGTTGTCTTCAATATCACAATCTCAAGGGTGAAAAACAATAAGTAATAAAATGTATAGAAAATAACCTGAGCGCTGAGATTGTCATCGGTGGGAAGCTTGAGGTCATCCTTGGTGCCACCACTGTCGGTCAAAAGGCTAACCTGTAAATGTGAAACAAATAAAAATTAACAGGGGGGAGTACAAAAACAAAGCTTGAGTGATGAGAGGTAAATGAGTATAAAAGACATACAAAGCCATCCTCAGAGATATCAATCAGCTGGTAATCAATACGGTTCACATGTGGAACCTGACATTAAAATAGAAAACAATATGAATCAGATCATAACAAGATCTTAAGACAACAATCGAATCTAGTTAAAGTTTGGTTTTTGATGAACTTACATCACAATTGTGGGAAGAGGGAACAATATCCTCAAGCTTCTTAGCAGTGAAGATATCAATAGCAACAAAGTGACACTTAGCGTGACCGTGCTTCCCTGTCTTCGATGTCGATACCTCAACAACCTATTAATAATCATACACACAAAAAAGAAGCCAACGAAATAAATCAATACCAAAACAAAACAAAAAAAGTTTAGCTTTTGTTATTCCTAAACACAAACTAACTCTTAGATCTACTGTGTCTTATTCATATCTATCTATGTTTCTTTTTCATTTTTACAAATCACCATGAAAGAAATAAGAAAGACGTGAATACGATCTAATAAATCACATAATCAAAGGAGCTATACAACAAGACAACACGACGATCTATAATCATAACCATGATAAGGAGATCGGGGAAGCTATACCTTGCAGGGACGTCCCTTGATGACGATGTGACCACCTTTACGGATGTTACCAGCCTGCTGAGGGTAGGTCTTGGAAGCTCCGGCGTCGCTGGACTCGAAGTGGTGCTCTTCGTCCGACATGTTTTTTAAGCTTTTGAGAAACAACAAGAGATTGAGAGAGAATGGGAAAAAAAAAACTAAGGAGAGAGATAAGTCAGCGACTGATTCGCTTTTTATACGGCGGAGGAAAGGGAGATGCCTTTCTTTCTAGGGTTTTGCTCTTATTTATTTTTGTCCGTTAGATTTTGAATGTCTCTACGGTTTAGATTTAACCACATTTATCTCCTGCGATGATCATCGCGTACGAATCACGCGGTCCCACCAGCTTTCGTTGTTCGGTTTTTATTTTTTTCAATATTTTTAATTATCTTTGATTAATGAAATATATTACCTCTTCTCGAATTGAAAAGCCAGATTTAGGGGTCTAATTGGATTGAGGGTTTGAGAAAATTTTGGGATTTTTAAATTTTGTGGAACCTAATGAAATTTGTAGATTTTGATAAGAATTTGGAAGTTTTTCTTAGGAATTTAGATGGGTGATTTTGGTAAAATATTTTTCTAAAAAAAACTGAAATTTTTTAAGATTTTTAATTTTTAAAACAGCATAAAACAAACTAATTCTACTATAAATTGGATTATAGATTATGCACCTGGATAAATTATTTTTGGTTATCGTTTGAAAATTCAGTCCGGATTAGTTCGGGTAATCTATGATCCCAATTTACTCCAATAACAAACCTGAAATTTAAAAAAATATTGGTTATGATTCATCTTTACTTGGATAATCTAATTAAATTATTAGATAGTTTGGGTGATTTGAAAAAATATGTTAAGTAATTTTAATCATTTTGAATTATAATATTCTGATATTTTAAAAAAATGGATCTTTTGAATTTTGGATAAATTTTGAATTAAAATATTCGATCTATATATATATATATATATTGAATTCTTATGTATATTCAATTTTCATTTTGTTCAAGTTGAATTTAAATATTTTGGATATAAAGTCTTACTGTTGGGCCCCAAGATAAAAAGACCATGAGCTCTGAACTCAATGCTTTTAACAAACGCATGATAAAAGTCCGCCGTACCACTTGTGAGTGAGACCTTGGATAAGTTACCAACTGATCACTTTCTATATTTTCAAATTTTCCACAGCTTGGGACGGTGATTTTGATAAACAAAATCGTTGTTGTTCATGGAGTTGTGTTACTTGGACGATCACCACTGGGCTAAATGGATCGGATTACCTAGGGCCCAATTTTATTCTTAACCAAGCTTGAATGATATTATACCCCCGTTTACAATTTATTTTCCTCAAAAGCATAAGCTTTGTTACGCACACACAGATCAAAAATATTTGGTGTCCATTGTGAATACTGTTTTTTTCTTCCTTGGCCCGGCCTTTAGATACAAAGTGAGCCATGTATGGGCTTGGGATTAATTATATTTGAGGCCCAAATCTAAAAGAAAGCAATACTAATTCCATTGGTAGGACATTACAGACGTCTACATCAAAAGTTCGACTTCGACCTTTCACTACAGACTTTATATATATATATATATATAGTAATTACTGGACTAAAAATTAGTATTGTCCTTTCAATTGATGCATCTTGCAATGAGCTGGGGAGCCAGTTTTGGATTTCATCCAGAGATTTGTCTGGGTGCATGAAATAAATGTTTCCCATGAAACAATACTCATATCTACCTAAAATAGAATAGCATCCAAAGAATACATCTTCTTGTGAGGTTCATGTGGTTATTTGCAGTTAATATAGAGGTTCTCAACGACTTAGCAATTTAACCTTTCTAATCATTTGATAGGAGAAAGAGTGATCTTTTCTAAATATATATGTTTCTGTGAATAGGGAAAAATGTTAAAAAATTGCCCAACTTTGTGAATTGGACCATTATAATCCCAAGTTTACGTAATGACTGTAAAAAACACAATTTTTTTGTCGATTTAAAAAAAAACACTAACTTTTTGTTGATTGGATCAATTTAACCCCGACGTTAATTACACTAACGGAACGTGTTAACTCCGTTAATTTGAACTGTTAGTGAAAACGGTGTCGTTTTCTCTTAAGCTTGTAAAAAAATTGAAAATGTTAAAAAATTTCCCAACTTTCTGAATTGGACCATTATAATCCCAAATTTTCGTAATGACCGTAAAAACCACAATTTTTTCGATTTTTTAAAAAAACACTAACTTTTTGTTGATTGGATCAATTTAAGCCTGTCATTAATTACAGTAACAAAACATGTTAACTATGTTAATTTGCACCGTTACCGAAAACAACGTCGTTTCTCTTAAGCTAATAAAAAAACATGTAACTCTAAAATCATTTTCCCCCAAATTGACTTGGGGATTCTCTTGAGTCATCTTCACTAATTTTCTATTCTTCTTCTTCCATGTCGACTTCATCTAGTTTTCTCTTTTTCTTTTTACCTCCTTCATCGCTGACTCCATGTTTTTTTTTTCATCCAGTTTTGCCAGCAACTGCTCCAGATGATTCCCCGAGAAGCTCGCCACGAGAATGCCCCAACACCGCCGACTTTGAAGCTACAGAGCTTGCACCGTCGAGTTTTCCTTTTCGACTCTTCTTTTTGTTCTTTTTATTACCTATCTCCTCTTGAAACAAACTGCCTGAGAGTTGTAAATCACGATTTAGGGTTTGTTGTCTCAAGAGAATTCCCAAATCGATTTGGGGGGAAATGATTTTAGGGTTACATGTTTTTTTATTAGCTTAAGAGAAACTACGTTGTTTTCGGTAACGGTGCAAATTAACAGAGTTAACATGTTTTGTTACTATAATTAATGTCGGGCTTAAATTGATCCAATCAACAAAAAGTTAGTGTTTTTTAAAAAAAATCGATAAAAATTGTGGTTTTTACGGTCATTTCGAAAACTTAGGATTATAATGGTCCAATTCAGAAAGTTAGGGAATTTTTTAACATTTTCAATTTTTTTACAAGCTTAAGAGGAAACGACACTGTTTTCACTAACAGAGTAAATTAACAGAGTTAACACGTTCCGTTAGTGTAATTAACGTCGGGCTTAAATTGATCCAATCAACAAAAAGTTAGTGTTTTTTTTTTAAATCGACAAAAAATTGTGATTTTTACAGTCATTACGAAAACTTGGGATTATAATGGTCCAAATCACAAAGTTGGGGAATTGTTTAACATTTTTCCCTTTCTGAATACTATAATTCTTTTGCATATTTTTAATAATATTCTATCGTCTAAGCCATTAGTTTTGTAGAAATATACTTACTACTAGAGAATGGACTTTTTGAATTATCATTACATTGTCTAATCTAAGTTTAAATTGCTTTCAGACAAAGATTATAAATAGTTGGATTATTTGTTATCAAATTATCATTACAAGAGAATTTAAACAGTAGAAGAAGTGTTTAAACACGTCCATATATGTCGCATACCAACTCTTTCGTATAGCCACGCCTGCATTACAAACGCAGCCTACACTTTAATTAACCTTTATTAATCATTTTGTATGTATCAGTTCTTTTGTTAGTTAATACATTACAAACTATTTAAGAGCATTTCCAATTTTATTCCATATTTTCCTATAAAATATAATGAAAATGAAATAATGAACAAACAAAAAAAATTATTCTAGAAATGAAATAATCAATTTTTATTATTTATTACTTCATTTTTAATTTTATTTTGCAGTAAAATATGGATTGTGCTTGAAAATTATTTAAAAGAACAAAAGCGTGATTTGTTTCCTTACTATATGATTTAGTTGATTTTTATCTAAATGTAAAACCAGAAACACACTTAACTTAAATTCAAAAAGTTTCAAACAAAAACTCTTTAGATTATACTACATTGCTACTCCCATATAGTATCAAATGAATAACCACTCAAACCTGCCACACGTGTCAGGCCTGAAAAGAATGCTTTCTGAAATAGTGGCAGTTCATGTAATAATCTCCTCAAAAATAGTTTTTTAATTGAATATTTGATTAAGTAAAGGAGGAGAGATAATCAACCAATCAAAGGCAAAAACAAAACTTCTAAACAATAACCATAAATCTCGTAATTATTTAGAAAGCTATGAGTATTTATATTCACAACCCAAGCTTAAACTAAAAAACTCAACATTGGCTCACAATTAGGGCCGACTGGCTACCAGGTCTAATAACTAATTTCATAAACATTCGGATTCTTAAACATTTGATGTTTCATTTACTTTTTGTTGAAATTTGATGCTTCATTCAGAAATTAATATTGTTATTAACAGACGTGTTATATAACAGAATACTAATCGACATTAATATTGTAAGAAAATTTCCTATAGCTTCTATTAATAAAAATATTTTCTTTTAATATTGTTTAATTTTAATAGTTTTTTAAAACAAACTATTTATATGTTGACATCTATCTTCTATTATTATAAAATCATGTTTCTCTTTCCTAAGGGGTCCACGTAGGATGACATGTTATTAAGTCGGATTGTTGCCGAGTTGACACGTGTTCAGCTCAACTCCTCTTCAAAAACGTTTTATTTACTGTAAGTAATAGGAATTTGTGGGCTTTTGGTTAATTTTAAGAAATAGAGCCCAAAACAATATGTCCTTTTGTCTTCATCGCCTACAAGCCGCAGTAAATGTTGAGTGGTAATGAGATTTGTAAATCTTGTGTTTGTTGTTGTAAGAGCTATGATTGTGATTCAGTAATATGAATAAACCAATTGTAATATGCTTGTTTAAGCAGTTAGATATGTGTATTTCACTAATTTGATATGTGTATTTCACTAATTTGATAGTAAGATTAAATTATTCCGGCATGTAATCTCAACATTATCAAGCTTTTGAATTTAGATCGTTATTAAGGTGATTGTGTTCTTAAACTAATGTTCATAGAGTTTTTAAACTCATATCCGTAGTAAGTGATTCTGTACTCAAAATCATGTTCATAGTGTTCTTAAACTTCAGATCTTTTTAAGGTGATAGTGTTCTTTACTGATTAACTTATGAATGATTAATTTATAAATCGTTTGTTTGTTTTCCTTCCTTTCTTAATGTGTTTCAGGCGACCCTTATGTCGGCCACAGTGAACTCAGAGAGTTTAATTCTTACTGCAAACATATTTACATTTCATTCACTTAATACTCCCTCAAAGGTTCTTCCTCTTGGTTTTACAGAAATGGATTACAAGCATAAAAGAAGCTTGTGTAACATTAACCATTTATTTAGAACCAAAGGTTCACTATTTAACAGAGAAGACCATCGAGGTGTTATCTATGTCTAAGTAGGCTTTCACGGCACATCTCATCCAAGGCTCTGATGTGTCACGCTACTATCTTGAGGTTTAATATGTTCCATCTTTATTCATTCGACTGCTTCTCTTCGTCATTACATTAAAACATTTGGGACAAATGTTTAGTTTTTGTAGGTACTCAGAACACATACAACCCCATACACGAGCCAAATTATGACCATAGCGAAACCACACTTGGAGAAAGTACAAGCCGTCTTGGAGCCATATACCAAAAACGTAAGGCATGGCTTTAAAAGTTGGTCGAGTCCACCGAAGTCTACCATCAGCAGGTATGTATAGACTATGTTTCCTGTTAGCTTTTTGAATTCAATATTAGAGTTTAATAAGCTCAACTCTGTTGAAAACCAAGGCTCAAGAAATGCTGAAGAACAATGAGATTACCAAACCGGTTGCTACCGTGGATTTAGCTTGGGTTGGGGTACGTGTTATCAACCATTTGCAAATGCATTACATAATCTTCTCAAAGTCTTTGACTTTCTAAAGCCCTTTTTTGTACTTCCAACATGCCACAATTTTGATTGGTTCCTCTCATGTTCATCATTAAATTGCTTTATGTAGTCTCCAAGTAAGCTATAAACATCTTTCAAGAATGGTATGCTACTTTTACTTGAAAAGTTCCAGTCGTTTGTATCAGAAAGTAGTTACTAATTTCCATCTTTTGTTTACGGGTCAAATAGTCCTAAGGGGAAGAAGAGATAAAGCCATAACCAAAACAATATAAACTATAACTTCAGGAGATCAAAAAGGTTTTGTGACTTTTACTTATATATATACATCACTAGGTGTTTTTTTGCACCATGTGCAGCGAAAAGTTTTTAAACTTAAATTATATTTAATAATAAATTTTATTAATATTATAAATTTTATTATTTTCTTACTAATATAAATATATATTTGATTTAGTTAAAAATTAAATTAAGATAAATTATTTTTTTAATTTAAACTATATTTAAGAATATATATGTATATATTTAAAATTATAATCTTAGATAAAAAAATTTATCCATTTATATTGCTTAAATATATTGAGTTAATGTGTATAAAATTAATAAATATAATAAATTACTATTTGAGTACACATATTAATAGAAATTCAAATGAATACTTTTGTGTGTTCTTATATTTTTACGGTACTTGCAATTTAAATTAGTATTGATATACTACGATATTATACACAAATGAACAACTATTCCGATAAGAAAGTAGTAAATAAAGAAAAACTCCAAAATGTTTATAAGTTTGTATTTAATGTTTTTATGTTGTTTGTCAAGGAGCAGAAGGAAGGAAGCAAAAAGTAGGTGGAATGAAAGTTCAAAAAAAAAAGTAGTTGGAATGAAATAAAAAAGAAGGTTTAACAATGTTAAAAAGCTTATGTTAAAGAGTTTCAGATTGTTTTTTGTTTAACTCACAACACTAACACAAAGTATATTAGGTTACATGTACTGGTAGTAAATGGGACATCATCCTCTCCGTTGTGAATACATTTTATGTGTAGATGAGTTTACTTGCGCTTTAACTATAAAAAAGAGGAGGCACAATTCGATGGATTGCAACACCATGAATCCCGTTAACATTTACGTTTATCAATTCTTGCTCTCAACTAAATCAAAGATCTTAGGTTAGAAATTCTTGACACGCTCAATCTTTTCACAAAAACCAGCAGTGGCGTGGGGATATCTCATTTTTGTATAGCAGACGAAAGTTTGTATGATTTTTTTTTTTGCTATCTTTCTATACGATATAATATTGTTGTGTAGAGGAGTCCCTGAGGTTGATCAAATGCTATTGGATATACGGAAACAAAACAAAACCAAAGTAGACACGTGCTATAAATTCATCATAATTACTTCATGAAGTTGGGGCATCTCCAACTATGACATCAAATTTGGTGTTGAAATTATACCATACACCAAATTTGGTGTTGAAATTAAACCAAATTTGGTGTTTTGGTGTCAAATTATCTTTATAAAATTTATTTACATTTATATTTTCAGGTTAACAATATTATATTTTTGTATTACTTAATTATATTCAAAGTTAAAAAACTATTCATTATGAAAAAACACAGCAAAATAATATATATTTTTTTAAAATGTATTAGTTAGTAATACAAGTTTAACTATATTATAAAACAAAAAAAAGTACAAATTTTATTTTAATATGTAGTGAATTTAATAATATTACATAAAATTTAATTATTTACTATTAAATCTAATTTTACAGTAATGTAATATTATTAATTGTTCATTATTCAATAAAAGTTCTGTGATATTTTATTTTAAAAACATATAAAATAAATTATAATAGTCATTTAATGATTTCTTACTTGACAAATAAGTAAAAAAAATGATTATATATGTGCCTTGGTTAGTTTTATGAAAATTTACATATATCTTTTTAAAAAATTAAGTTTTACAAACTTGATAAACATCCATTGAAGAGGAAGGATTGTGCTAACGAAAAAGACTACAAGTTTAAGCTACAAACTTATTACTCATTGCATGTATGTATTTTACTACTTTTGAAAAACATATTCTAAGTAAATGAAAATGTCCATAAATGATATAATAGTTAGGAGTACTAACCACTAAAGAATAAATACAAATTTCAGTTCAGTTAAATTACATATAATTTCCGCTTCTAAATCTTAAATATCTTTTGAAGTTCTTACAACTATAACTCTTAATAAAGACAAAAATCATTATCATATACATCTCTTACAAATGTAAACCTAAAACACAAACCACAACCATACAAAAAATAGTAATCTAAATCACAAGTAGAGTATATCCCGCCCGTAGGGCGGGCCGACCCTAGTATGAAAAATGATATTGATAAAATATTGTGTGTTCTCATGTGAGATACACGTTTTCCTCTTTTTCTATTTTTATTTGTGAAATATTATTTTCTTCTTTTTCCATTTTCACTTTTAAAATATCAAGAAACTTTCCAAAATATTATCATTAAAAATCTTCGTATAGTTTGATTGACAAGTGTTTAGATGTGTTTTATAGTAGTTCCACAACTATAATTATTACATCTTAACATCCATAGTTAATGGATCTCTCACGTTCGTTCATTTATTTTGTGCAACGGATGGTGTGTTGATGTTCTAAAGTACTTGTTTCTAACATTGCAATAACCATATAACATTTCTCCGTGTTTTAACATTACACACACGATATCGCGAATAACTTTTCAATATGTCACTCATCGTTTCAATACTACATCTTAAACACATTTAATTTTGAAATATTTTCTTAATATGTAACTAAAACGATAAACACATTTGATATCATAGATATACCAATCAATTATCTTTATCCTTTCAACATATATCATAAACCGAGATATTACAATAATATTTCTAAAACACATATCTCTTTAAAAAAGGAAAGTACATAAAAATTATATTGTTTCTTTAAAACATGAGTCAATCATTAAAACTTCTCAGATCTATAACCAATTTCTACAACTATAATATCTACAATCATAATAAAATTATATATGCTTTTAATTAAGTATTTAATGTTCCAAAGCAAACTAACACATACAGAAATGATTAGTGTTTTTTTTTAAACTACTTCAAATTAGATACAAATCGAATCTACATTCCATTGCAATTGGTTAAAATAATAAAAAATCGATAGAATAAAAATAAATAGAATAACATGAATAGAAAAGGAAAAAAATAGAATGAACTTATTCAATTCAATCATATTTGTTATGGAAAGATCTATTTTGTATTTTTTTATTCATTTATGGATGGATGGAATAATTCTATTAAATCAAGTCAAACGGTAAAAACAATAAAATTAATAGAATAAGTCGTTCTACATCATTTTAAAATTAACACTTCAATTAAGACACTCTACCGTTGGAGATAACATATATTTTTAGATTCAACTGCGCAATTAGATGAATAAAAATACTCTGAACAATTTTGGTTGAGATTATACCATTTACGCTACGTAATATGTAAATAGAATCGAACCTACATTTTGGTGCAACTAGTTTAAAGTAATAAAAATCGATGGAATAAAAATAAATGGAATAACATAAATGTAACAAAAGAAAAAAAATTAGAATGAACTTTATTCCATTTAATTATCTTTGTTATGGAAAGATATATTTTGTATTTGTCTATTTATTTATGGAATTAATGGAATAATTTCATTCAAAGTCAAGTCAAATGGTTAAAACCGATAAGTTAATGAAATAAGTCGGTCCACGTCATTTTAAAATTAACACTTTAGTTACGACATTCCATCGTTAAAAGTAACATATTTTTAGGTTCAGCTGCGTAATTAGATGAATAAAATTATGTAAAATCATCAATTTCAGTTGAAATTTTACCATTTACAGTAAATAATATGTGAAATGAAAAAATTACTAACACTGCTGAAAAATACAAGTATAAAATTAATGGAATAATTCGTTCCACGTCATTTTAAAAAACTACTAACACCTACTAACATAAGGCCTTTGTTTTATATACTCGTTTCCAAATTATCCACTGCAAATTGAAAGCATAATAATGTGACAACTATAAGTTAAAGTTAGCCTATAACGCAAGCGTAACGCACTAGAAAATGTAAAAAAATATAAAATAGATAAAAAGAAAAAAAACAATTAAACTGTAGGGGTGTAGGACCGAATGTAGACAAAAATATCATGTCACTGTTATTCGAAGAGTCTCCTTCCTTTCTAATATTTAATTATTTTCCTTTCTTAAAAAAAAACATACCAAATCCGAGAAGTTAAATAAATAAAAAAAAAAGATATAAAAGGTCTTATTCTTTTTTATTTACGCTGCATTCTTCGCTCACAGAATCTGAGAGAGAGAGAGAGAGAGACGACGAAAGAGAGGGTTGGGGCCAGGAGATCGAAGAAGACGGCTTCAGAGTTCTCTCTCTCTTCTTCCATGGAGGAGTTTCGATTATTTGGCACTCTCTCTTCTCTTTATTTTAATTAAATAAAAATACGGTAATATTAGTGAATCTCGGGAACACTTTTTATTATTCTTTTTATTTATTTTTTGTTTCATTTATCGATAAAAATTGTGTGTAGCCGCCGATTTGGGAGTGAGTGTTTTCCAGTTTATCAACGAACCGATTAAACGTGATTTTTTTTCTCATCTTCTCTGTTCAAACTGCGATCAGATGATTTTGTAAAATCTCAGAGGTACTAATCTCTCTATCCACCAAATTTTAATATTATTATTTTATTTAACATTGTTGATTTTCCATTTTTGTCTTTTTATTTTGTCTAATGAATTTAGGTTAGTCATTTATAAGTCAAATCGATCCAGAATCTATCTCCTCTTCTGGTTATAATGTTCATTTTGCATATTAGGTTCCTTTTTTTTATATCGTATTCGTTTTTGGTATATTTTGATTAGTTTGCGTGTAATCTGGGTTTTTTTTATCAATGAGGATTTGTATATGATGAACTCAGCATAATCTGGTTTGATACATAACATTTGATAGATAATGATCTCTTAAATTATAATCTGTGATTGTAATTGTACACTTTTTACATAATAATTAAAAGCTGCAGCACGAGTTGTGCAGTGTTCAATGTGAAAGCTTTGTGGCCTTAATAAGAGATCTCAGTGATGATTTTAATATTTGCAGTTTGGTCTGTCTTTTGCTGCAGATATGATTTATGAGAGAGAGATTTCATGAAACATACAATGCTTGAACACGACGCCGTTTTCAATAATCAGGTCTCTATCTACCTATCCTCTTGAGTTTTCATTTCCCTCTTATGGTTTCGCTTACGTGTCTGAAGATTTTGACTTTGGTATTGATCGCAGGTGCATGAACTTCACCGTTTGTATGGAGTAGAGAGGAACTTAGTGGATGAAGTAAATGGAAATAATTCGAATCAAGATCATACATCTGACAATGCAAGCAAAAGACACTTTCCTGGGTATGGAGAAGGAAGCAGCTCTCAAGATTGCAATGGTCGTTTGCAAAATAGGAGAAGAATGATTGATCTTGAGCTCCCAGCCCATGAGTTTCTTGATATGGATGAGACTGGTGATACCGATGAGAATGCAACTAGCCTTCCGTGCAAACGGCCAAGATCAGGAAGAGAGGATGGTTCTCATCAGAGCAACTCTTCACTGTCTTGCTTGGATGTGAAGAACTCAAATGGCTTAGCTGACTTGAATGAGCCACTCAATTGGCAAGATTCGGAACCTGTTGCTGCTCTCTCCAGGGACGTGTATTCTAACTATGGACGAAACAATGCAGATGTTCAAAGGCAGTGGTTGGAGAAAAACACAAGCCAAAATGGATGGATGGTCCTTGGCGCAGGTTACATGCTCTTTCTGCTTCATAACTGTGTTGAAATGATACAAAACTGTGTTGTGTATGTGTCTTTCTGCTTCATATGTTTTGTTAGCTGAAAATATGACTTAGTAGTGTCCTATAATGTCCTAATGTGTTGATGGTTCATGTAATGGTTTTGATTTACCTTTTTTGCTTATCTTCTACTCAAATGGTTTCATGTGGATGTGTGTTAATAGGGCACGACAGAAGCACTCAGAGAGACCTGCATCTGCCTTCCCATTCTGTACAAGTACGCTCTAACAGTGCAGTCCAACCTCAGAGCTATCTCACAACTGATCATAGCAATGTAATATTCTCCCGGGAAAGAGCATATCGTGAGCTTGAAGTTCGTTCAAAGTATCCTCAAGCTTCTTATGATAGCTACGTGAAATCATATGTGTCACCTAATGCTCAAAGATTACACAATGACTACCGCCCTGACTTTGTCAGACCATGGAGCCATTGGTCTTCATCAGGGGAGAACTCTAGGAGCAGCTCACATCAGAGATCTTACCCAGTTCAAACGAATCCCTACATGAACTTCGTTTCGCATGAAATGAGAAGCCCTGTCTCTAACGGGATTTATCATGGATTCTCTTCAGGGTCGAAGGAGGCCACCTATAATTTCCCATCAGGCGGCTTTAGACCAAATGCTTCTTTAAGTGAGGTGGTGAAGCACCAGAGTTATGAAAGCCTACAAGGGCCAAAAAAGCAGGAATCCTCAGCTGGGTTTCCGTGGCTAAAACCTAAGCCCTCTTACAAAAGTGAAATATCCAATGGCTTCTTTGATTTGAATGCTTCAAACGATCAATTCATGGAGGGATCTGATTCAGGGGACGTTAGGAATGGTGTTTCTCCTCAGAAGGGTTTGAGATCATCTGCTTCATGCTCTAATAATGCCAACATGGGAAGAATTGAAATGATCAACTCACATAGTAGAAAAATTATTGGGTGCCCAATATATGAGAAGCATTCTATCTGCAAGGAGGGGCATGCTCCACTTATCTCTCACTCCGCTGATCAACATAAGGAAGCGAATCACTTGGTGAAGCGAGACTTCGACATCAACTTGCCATGTGATGCCTCAGTTTCTGTTGACCAGCGTAGTTCGAAAGCCTTTTGTGCTGAAAAGGAAGAAGGAAACAAAGCTGCCAACATCAGACACTACATTGATCTGAATTCATGTGCTAGTGAAGATGATGAAGATTCCAGTTTGCATTCTAGCCTGAGAGTGAAAACAAAAGGAAATATTTGGATAGATTTGGAAGCTCCTCCCGCTCTCGAGAGTGAAGAAGAAGGAGGTGGCTCGCAGGAGAAATCAAAAGAAGAAACTTGGGGATTTACGAAAGACCAAGACGACAACTCTTTGGGTGAACTCATCAAGGAAGCAGCACAAGCAATAGTCGCCATCTCATTGTCTGGTCACCAACGTCATCCTGATGACGCAGCTTCCTCTTCAACTGATGCGGCTTCAAAAAGTCCACTCTCCTGGTTTGCAGACATTATCACTTCTTGCGGCGATGAGTTAGAAAGAAAGGTTGATGGGTCTCCAGAAGCTAACGGCTTTGAGAGTTACCAGGAAGAATATTCTTCTGGGGAGATTGATTACTTTGAAGCCATGACCTTGAATTTACATCCGACTAAGGAAGAAGACTACATGCCAGAGCCCTTAGTCCCAAAGAATCTGATACTCGAAGGGGCAGGTGTAAACAGGCTAAGAAGAGGACAAGCAAGACGAGGAAGACCAAAGCGGGATTTCCAGAGAGACACACTCCCTGGACTCTCTTCTCTATCGAGGCAAGAAGTCACTGCAGATATCCAATCATTTGGTGGGCTTATGAAAACAAGAGAGCACACTTGGAGTTCTGGAGTGGCTGCTCGACGGAACTCAAAAAGAAAACGAACGGTCACTAACATAAGCGAAGCTCAAGTTTGCCCTTTGAATGAGAGCGTACCAGTGGTTGGACTTGAAGACAGTGAGCTTACAGGATGGGGAAAAGCAACAAGAAGACCGAGAAGACAAAGGTGCGCTCCTGCAGGTAATCCCGCAACTGTGATCTTTACATAATAATTAATCGGTCACTTTTCCAAAACCTTTTGAAACATTATAGAGGGTACAATTACTATACAATAGATTGATGTTAATTGATCTCCCCTTTATTGGGGGTGTTGTATATCTTGTCTTCCTGTAAGATGGGCCAAACATGATTTGCTATTTATTTAAAGCCTGGTTGGGTATAAAAACAGATAGTATTGTTAATTGTTGTCACTTGTCACAGTTTGGTGCCAAGGTAGAAGAAATCATATTACATTGGGAACATGATTTTATATATGTCTTGATGATTCAGAGATTAATAAACCTACCTAATAGGTTGACAAGTTTTCTTGGGGATAAAGAAATCAAGGAACTATGGATGGGCTCGTTTTTGACAATTGATTAGAAAATAAAAACTTTGATTTTACCTTCTGAACCAAAAGCATTCATGAATCTGAAGCAGAGAAATGAAAACAGAGATTGGAAACAATAATAATAATGAGGAACAAAACTTTGACTACTGATTCATTCACTCATCAATAGGAGCAGGAAGATTGAGATCGATGAGTGTATGCATCTCATGAGCTACTTGGTGGTGTTGTTGGATCACAAGAGTCCTGTGATCTTGACTCCCAATGAAATGTGATCTCTTGTGACCACCTAAGGCCTGTCCTGATTTAAACACCCTGAAGCAAATTGGACACTCGTGACCTTTGCTTTTCTTCTTTGCACTACTTGCTTTCTTCACCATTGTGGATTTATCACTATGAATCTTCTTGATAATTCTGTTTGTGTCCGCACAAGAATCAGTCTCCAAGCTAAGCTGATCACCACTGTCATACACAGATTCAGTGAACTCATACTTGATTTTCTTTCGACCGTAACAAGAAAACCCTCTTTTGCTTTTCCTCAGATCATACTTTGTAGAAGAACGACCTGATCCGGATCCTGATCCTGAACCTGACCATTCCTTCCTGAATCTGTTCAAGGTCTTATCCTGTTTTGTAGTATAGCTGTTGAATCCCATTGCAGCCTTGTTGTTAAATCCAGTGTTCTTGAGGAACCCATCAACAGAAACATCTGACTCCAACTTCTTTGGTCCATTCCTGAAGTAGCCAGAATCAGAATTGTCTGAATCATACAGAACATCACCATTATCCACTCCTCCAAGTTTGTCTTTCTTACAAAACTCCTCAACATTCTTCTCATTTAAGATCTTGAGCTGTTCACCTGAAGATGACTTAGTCTCAAGAATCACTGAGTTGTTGTCTGATGACTCAGCCAGAGAGTTCACAACTAAGTTATGTCCTTTCTTGAAACTTGAATCTCTAGAAAGCATCATCAGAGACAATGCCGTTTCCTCTTGTTCCGGCTCAATCTCAGAAGCATCTGAAGATGCTGAGGAATCAGATTGATCCATGATGCTGCCACCATCAACAAATGCATCACCTTTGTGGTGATGATGATAGTGTTTCACAGCTCTCTTGGATCTTCTCCTGATAGGAGATGAAGAAGCTTCAGTATCAGATTGACTGTCCATTACAATCTTCTCTCTCTCAGAGTGACAAGCCATGTGACCACAAAGAGCTTTTGAAGAAGCAAAACCTTTACCACATTCTCTGCAATAAAGAAGCTGTTGTCGATGTTGGTGATGTTGCTGAGCCATCATGTCTCTCTGAACCACAAACTTCTTGTTCTTTTTAGGGTTCTCTCTCAGACCGTAGCTGGCTTGACCTCCATGTTCGTCTATTCTCAGCTTGTTGTGCTCATCCTCATCTGAATCAACTGAGTTCTCTTTGTTCATGTGAGTTCTGATGTGACCTCCAAGTGATTTGCCACAAGCGAACCTCTTGCTACAGAACTTACACACAAACTTCCTCTCTTTGAACTGCTCCATCTTCTAACCTTAAGACAAAAGATCAAAACACTATATAAGCACAGATCAGAAGAAGAAAGGGAAAGTAGTAAGAACCCATATGTTTAAATTACCTGAAAATCTTGGAAGAAACAATGAACTAGAGAAACATCAAGCTCAGAAACTTGATACTTTCTGACAGAGATCAGGTTTTGGGGAATGTAACAGTCCTCTCTCTTGTTAACTTGAGATCCTACCATCAAGCAGATGGAGAACACAAAAACAGGAAACAAATAAAAACAGACTTTGAAATATCTAAACTTAGGAGATTTGTTTTCTTTTTTGTGTTTGGGAATAAAAAGACAAAAGCAAGAATAAAATGAAAAAAATTATTAACCATATTTTTACATTTAATAAGTGAAGGAGAAATGAGTGAATACGTGACCATGGTCTAGGCGGATTGTGCTTAACAAGAGTGAAAGCATTACACGCATTGTATTAGTCTGTTTTGGGATTAAAAAAAAGCAACCAAAATAAATAAAAATAAATAAATAATAAATAAAAAAATAAAAAAAAATAAAGAAAAACTGTAAGAAAATAGATTAGTATTAAAGTGGTGTACATGGAGCTAGCAATCAAACAAAACCATTAAAAGATACTAACGATTAATGAGTTTTATTTTGTAATAAACATAATATCTATGGTATTACTTTTCCTTTTCTGAACGCTATTCACCATTTTTCATGTGTATCTTTCAACATTACATCAGAAATGCATTCATTTTTTTGTTGTTCTTCTTTAACTTTTTGGACCACAACAAGCTATAGCCTATATATTAAGTTCATTGTAGTGTATGAGAGGTGAGAATAGTCTTTCTAAGTAGTTTTGAATGGACATTATGTTATAATGCACTAACAAAGTAACAAGTCTTCTAGTTTGCTCTTTTATTTTATACCTCATGTTTTCACCTTTTATTTTTCTTTTGTTTATAGACTTTTGCTTGTTTTACAAGTTTGCACTATTTTCCTCATCTAAAAATTATAATTTAAATGTTTTTTCGTCAATGTAAACTAGATAATTTTTGTGTCTATCTACAACTCACACACGTTATCTACAAATCAATTCCAAGTTATTCAAGTTCTGAAATGAATTTCATATTTTATTTGATTTTTGCTATAGATTATAGTGTAATTTCATACAAGTTCTGTAATGAATTTGATATGTCGACAAAAATATTTGCTATAGTTGTACTTTACAGTTTCTTTCATAAGTGTTATTTACGTAAACATAAAGATTTCTTTCTGTCTCCAACTTATGTAGTACAAGATCGGATGATCATATCATATCATGTGTATTATGAGTAAAATGAGTTTCATATATTACAACAGAAGTTATATATAAAATAGAAAACTAATCATATTGCTGCAGGGATCGACTAGCTAGTGTCTTATTGAGTATTGACAGAGACATGCAAATTAAATATCTTTACACCATACATATATGGATATTATACATGGCCCATCACTTTTTTCAAATGTAACTTTTATTATTCATAGACCAACCAATGGTGACTTTGAAGTTACATTACATACAGCTCCCAAATTAATAAAACTCATGCGTTTCCTCCTCTACTCCTCTTTCCCAACCATATACTACGTACGTTCTAAATATTTTCTGTTAAAAATTCAATTATGTAATAAAAAAAATAGAAAAAGACATTGCAAGATCATGCATACACTATTTCCAAGATTGTTTCCACACTCCTAGCTACTACAAGTCTTAAGAAAACAAGCGTGGAAATATAGTAAGTAACAACATCTCAATGAGAGTAGTAGAATCAAGAATCAAGATTCAAGAATGATCATCAAAGCAGAGGACATGTGTCAACTATAAAATATGTAGCTAGCTAAGGTCTCTGAATATATGTTACTATGTATGTTATGTATACAAAGTGGATAAAGGGTCTTCTAGTTGTGAAGAGGATTTGGACCGGAGGGGACGAGTCTTTTATCAACGCCGTACCTTGGGTCAATCTCCGGCGGAGGAGGGGGAGGAGCAAGTGGCTGCTTACTGCTGTTACGGTGGATTCTTTGAAGCTCAAGGCACATAGACCGCGCGTAAGGACGTGAGAAAGTGTCACAAGAACCGTGAGGAGTCACGTAATACAGGTGGTGAAGCCTCGGGACGAGTCGGTGAGTTCGGTAAGGGAAGTTTCTTGATGTCTTCCGGTTTCCTTCAGCGGAGAGAAGTAACAAGACGAGGGAGGAGGAGGAGAAGGATCAAGATGGGACGGTTCAGGTGGCTCGTCGACATTGCTTGATTTGTGTGTGAGATAAAGAGAGAGTAAGATGTTTTCGTGGAGAAGTAAAAAGTTTAAACTTTAAGAAAAAGAGAGAGAGGGAAATAAGCAAAGTGGGAGGAGTTTTAATGCAACACAGAAGATGCACATGACTCGACGTTTATGAGGAGGAGGTCGTTTTCATAGATATATAAATATCAACCCGTGACCTCATTATACATTCTCATCTCGTTTTATTCCACTTGCTGTTACCTTTTTTGATTTTAAAACGTAAAAAGAATCAGTTTATGTATTTTACATGAATGTGTACAAACCAAATACATACAAGATTGTTTCTTGGGTCTCAAGCTATCTCTCTCGGCTCTTTATTTATCTTTCCATGGGATAAAGATTCCACCAAAAATTACATAGAAAGCCTAATAAGAACTACAAATCAAATAAAAGTATATTTATATCCAACTTCATATTAAACCGCAGTAATATACTAAAATTACCAAATGTTGTCTTTTTAATATGTTTTTTTTTTTTTTAAGTAACATCTTACTTAGTAGCACAAAGCTCTTCTTTTGGGTATCAATCAATACATCATCATGTTTTGCAGAAACATAGACAATGACTCTTGTACTTCGATTGAATAAATATGAATACAACCAAGGTACAAGTGCAGAGAAAGGTTTATAAAATGAAAGCTGAAAGAGAGGAAAAAACTATTTAATGCTGAAGACAAGAAGAATCTCTCAGTAAGAAACTTGAATCTTAATATCAACACTCAGAAAGTAAAGAATTGCCTAAGTTGTGATAATATGAACAACTCAAAAGGCTTTTGATTTAACGTCAGAAACTTGAACATTTTTATAAAAGAATCCTAGAGCAAACAACCAAAAAGTTGGATGAAGAGAACAAAACCTACGGGATGAGTTGTGGTTTCATGTTCTGATTCATTCATCATCACCATCCTGAGAAGGAAGATTGAGATCAAATTGCATATCAGCTGCATTGTGTTTGATCCTATGTTGTTGGTCTGCAATGGTATGTGATCTCTTGTGACCTCCTAAAGCTTGTCCTGAACTGTACACCTTGAAGCAAATTGAGCACTCGTGACGTTTCCTATTCTTGTCTGCACCACTTGGTCTCTTAACCATCGAGTATTTGCCATCACCGAACCTGTGGCTCTTGCTGTTTGTGTCTGCAGATGAATCACTTTCATAAGAAGGCGAGACCCTTTTGCTTTTACTCAGCTCATACTTTGATCCTCCCTCCTTAACCCCAAGCTCATCCCCATTGCTGAAGCTGTTGAATCCATAACCAAATCTAGTGTTCCTAAGAGAACCACCAACCGAGATACCTGAGTCTGACTTCTTCGGTCCATTCATGAAGTAATCAGAATCAGAATTGTCTGAAGCAGTTTCATCATCACTATCATCATCATCAGCAGCAGCAACAGCAACTTCATCTGTCTTAAGCTGCTCACCTGAAGATGACTTAGTCTGGAGAATCTCAGAGTTGTTCTCAGATGACTCAGCAAAAGAGTTCAAAGCCAAGTTATATCTTTCCCTACCCATACTTAAAAACATCAGACCCTTAGCTCCTTGAACAGTATCAGAATCAGAAGGCAAGCTCACAACACCAAAAGAGTCAGAGTTGGACTGGTTCTTGGATCTTTTCATCATGGTAGGACCAGAGGAAGTAGTAGTAGTAGTCTCAGAAACAGCAGATTGGGTGTCCATCTTCTCTCCCTCATCAATGTGACAACTCATGTGATTGGCAAGAGCTTTCAAAGAACAGAAACTCTTACCACATACTCTGCATTGATGCTGCTGTTTTGGAGGCGTTGTTATCTCTCTCTGATCAACCAACCTCTTCTTGTTGTTCTTAGGATAATGAATCCTGATGTGACCTCCCAGTGATTTACCAGAAGGGAACTTCTTGTTACAGTACTTGCAAACAAACTCCTTCTCCATTTTTTGATTAAACGACCAAAACACTAAACAAGAAGTATCAAGAAAAAAGTGGTTACTTTAGACAAGGAAACGCAAAAAGGAAGATCAACGAGAAAGAACCCATTTTCAGTGCTGATGAGTTTACCTCAAATCTCCGAAGAACAAACCGGAAACTCCAAAAGGCTACACAGAGAGAGAGAGAAGGAAGAAGAAGAAGCAGAGGAAAGGTTGAAGCTTTCTTAGGGATCAAGATTCAGGGGACGTGACAGTTATTCATCTGGCTAAGAACAAGATCCGACCTTGAAGCAAAAGGAGAAAAGGTTAAAGAAACAAACTTTGTAAATTGATTCCACACTATTCTATTCTATCTAATCATTTTTAAAGTTCAGAGATTTGTTTTCTCTTTTATTTGAACTTTTGGAGCAAAAGAAAAATATAATAAAACATTTAGTGTTGTTACTAACCGATTAATCAAAATGTCAACAACACAACACATACTCTCCTTTCTCTTAGTGTGGGTTGTGTGTTGTTCAATTCATGCATGGAAGGCAAAGAGGATACAACAGATAGAGAGAGAAAGACACTGGACGGTCAACATCTATTTGGCCACTCTTTTACAATCCCCATCATAACTCCTTACTCAAATTTTCAATTTTCAATACCAAATCTTGATATTGCACAAACCACCACTTAAATGTTTAATTAGAGATTTTTCCCTTATTTGACCATAAAAAAAAATCTTATAGAACATTGAAGATTGAACTGTGAAATTAGTAGTGTACAAGTGGGTTATAACAAACCATGGGGCCAAACAGATGAAGTACAAAAAGCCCTTTAAACGTTGTCCCTCGAGAGAACCATCATTGGCTCATGTCTCTGCCCCACATATTTTCCTATTCCCAAGCAACCAACTTTAGCATTGAATATAATTGTCAAGTTTGTTTGTAATGAAATAATCTTATTCAGTTTATCACCAGTGTATTCTACAAAACCAGACCCAAAACCATTTCATTACACAAAATAAGTAATTCCTTTTTCTAAAACCTCTATATGAAAAATTCATATTTGATAGACAAAAACGTGATGATGGTTTCTGTTTCTCAAAGCAAAAAGGAAAAAAAAGAAAAGGCACACTTTGCCTTGACACTTCTTCCTGTACAACATTAATTTAGAAGGTCACAAGGTAATAAAAGGTTTTCCAGACAAGGGGGTCCCAAGAAAAGTGAAACATGAGCCCATTCTCACAAGGTTCCACACCATAAATTCATATTCTAAAAACTCCATCTCTCTCTGCTTACATTTGGAAGACCCCATAACCCAAAAAAGCTTTCCTAGCATTTTGCATGTTGTTCAGAGTTGCTTACTTGCTTTCCCAGGATCCATGACCAAATATCTCCTCCATAATGCTCTGTCTTGGTTGAAGATCTTTGCCATTTGTTGACACTTTCGAATCACTACACGACTTCTTCTGATGCTCTCCATTACCTCTCTCTTCTGTCTTTGCACATTTCGTCCAGGCAGAGTTCAACGTATCATGTGCAAGTTCAAAGGTCGTATATGAGTCATCTTCCACGTTCAATCTCTCCTCATTACACCCGGAAAATATGTCAATATGCTCAAATCTTGCATTCTCCTTGTGCTTGTCACACCGTCCAGCACCACCTTCTCTGGTATCCACACCATCATTGTCACTAACACTGACATCTTCTCCACCTTCTTCTTGATGGCATGGATGCACTTTCTCATTGAACTTGTTAGTACTTTGACGATGAGGAGATTCAATAGCAGAGTCTTCTACTTCCTCTTCATCTTCCTCGACATATTGAGGACCCAAAGAGCATCCATAACCTCCATGCCATTCATCATCGTCACTATCAACGTCCAATATCAAAGACCTGTTCTGGATGGCCCTTCTTCTGAGGACAAAAACGTTGAAGTAGTAGCTGACAATCTCGTGATTAGTTCGGGAAAAGAATGCAGCTTCCAAGTGCTTCCAAAAGTTCCGACCTAATGTCACGGGATTGGAATAAACAACCTCATGAAAAAGTATTGCATCTTCGTCACTCCATCTCTGTGCTACCTCTTCTCCCATTTCACAGAAGCCTAGGTCTCTGAATTTCTCAAATCCAAGCACCTTAACCATTTCTTCTCTAGCTTCTTTGACGTGCTGGCGCACACACCTAATAGAACCCCTATCATGGCAGACACACAACTCTCTACCTTTCCCTATGTCACCATCCATATTTGCAAGTATAGCCAAAGCCGGCATGGGTATAACACATGTACCAGATAGCTTCGACAAGCCTGAAGCTTCTAGGTTCTCATGACAACCTTCAAATTCAGGAATTACGGCTTGATGATCTGGTCCAATGGGAACTTGTTTTCTAGCAGGCTGATCCAATAGGAAAGAATACAAAGTCTCGACAGGAGAACATGGTCTTGGAGGTACAAGACCAAGCTCAAAATAGCTTGTAGAATGAGGAGCGTGAGCTGAGTCTTTTCCGTCGCAATCTTTCACGACCGGATCAAAACAACCATCCATGTCATGGCCATAGTAAACAAAATTGGATTCTTCATGAGGTTGCAAGAGCTCTCCCTCGTTCACTATAATCCATAACCCCATTCAAAAGAAATGATTCAATAACATATCAGAGTTTGGTCCATTAAAACCAACGTTTAAAAAATCACAAACAAGTTATAGTTACCCGTGGCAAGAGGTTTCTGCGAAACAGCATGTCGTGGAAAAAATTCTTCAAACTGCGACGACTTATCGCTAAAGCCAAGCTGTCTAGAGTGTTTGAACGGGAGCTCATGAAACTTCTCATCATCGAAAGGACGTTTGAATCCCATTTTGCAATCTACATTTGCATACAAGAGACATTTAATGATAAGAACCATCTAATAGTTGCATGCAAGAGACGTTAAACAAACCTTATGTAAGATACCTAACTGTATAAACTGCCATGCTACTTAAAACAGACATGCACAACAACATTGAACCAGTACAATGATAGTAATGTTCAGAAATAACAGTTCAGACAAGAACCAATGTTTATTTTTACCTCTCTACAGGGACAAGCTTAGATAATGTTACAGCCAACTGCACAAAGGATGGAACCAAACTAGAACGTCACCACAAGATTCAAACAATATAAAATACGAATCTTAGGCGTTTCAGAAGCTTAAGCTTGAAAAAAAAATCGAAAAGCCCCAAATCAGAAAAAGCCCTAACCCTAATTCCCAAATCAAGAGTAGAATAGATAAGAATCGACAAAATATATACGAATCAAGAGAAAGCCCTTTGATAATTTACAGATCTGGAAAGTACTGGGATAGATCGGAAAATAAGAACCCTAGATCTCAATCGAGGACGAAAAACATGAAATTAACATCAAAACAAAAGGGGTATTCACGAAAAGATCGATTAAAAAGCGAAATAAAGCGATGGATCTAGAAAATTAACGACTTGTAAGGAGATCGATAACCCTAACCCTAGATCTATGTTGACAAAGGGGAACGATTAAATATTTGGTATCAATCGAAAGAGGGAAACGTGAATTAGATGAATCTACAGCTCAATTGAAACATTAATCAAGAAATCGAAGTAAATCGAAAAAAAAATTGGATTACGTTGAAAATTTTGGGGAAGAACACGAAAGAAGATAAGATCGAGGAGAGGTGGATATGGCTCGTGCTATAAGCGGCCCAAAACACTAATTCGGGTTGACCCGCAAAAATATCCCTGAAAATCAGCTGGACCACAAATTTAAAACGTTTTCTCTCTAGTCCTTACTGTTTTATAATTTTCACACTTTACACTTAATAGTTTTTCAAATGATCAATAAACCCAATTTAAAAAACATAAAAGCACAAGATTTGGTAACCTTCTAGGGAGGTTTTACCATATATAACTATAAAATTTTGTATTCTTATACTCTTCCAACTTAGGCAGATTCAGACGTTACAACAAGGTTTATGAATCAGAAGGAAACTCAATACTACATTATATATATATAGGAACATGAAGTTATCTCCTTCATGCCACAGAAGGCATGTCCTTGAGCCATGAATCAAGCGGCTTACCAATGGAGTAAACAATAAATCCAATCTCACGCAGCTTCACTTCATCAACAACATTCCTACCATCAAACACAAAAGCAGGCTTACACATATTGTCAAAGATTCTCTTGAAGTCCAAGTACTTAAACTCATCCCACTCGGTCAAGACACAAATGCCATGCGCGTCTTTAGTGGCCTCGTAAGCATCTGAGACTACACTCACTTGCTCCAAGATACCTTCAGCTTTGATCTGATGAAGAGGAGCTGGATGGTCCCAGTCAAACCTAGCCATGGAAAGGTCTTTTCTTATCTGTTCTTCAAGGACTTGTGGGTCGTATATGCTCAGCTTGGCCATGTCAGCGACTAATCTGTTGCAAACATCAATGGCTGGTGTCTCTCTAGTGTCACCTGTGTCTTTCTTGAATGCAAAGCCGAGTATTGCTATTTTCTTGCCTGAGACGGTGTTGAACATTGAGGAAACAACCCGGTTTGCAAACCGGATTTTCTGATAGTCGTTTACCTTGATGACTTGTTTCCAGTAGTTAGCTGCTTCAGGTAAGCCGTTGCATTCACAGATGTAGATGAGATTGAGTATGTCCTTTTGAAAACATGATCCACCAAAACCTACACTTGCGTTCAAGAACATGGGACCAATTCTAGTATCTGTACCAACCGCATGAGCAACTTGTGTGACATCAGCGCCGGTTGCTTCACATAGAGCCGACATGGCGTTAACAGATGATATCCTCTGAGCCAAGAAGGCGTTTGCTGCAAGCTTAGAGAGTTCAGCTGACCAGAGGTTAGTGCAAATGATGCGTTCCACTGGAACCCAATGAGCATAAACATCTTTCAAAGCTTCAACAGCCTTCTGCCCAGCTGCATTATCCCTCCCACCAATAAGCACACGGTCAGGGTTATAGAGATCCTTAATTGCAGTACCCTCAGCAAGAAACTCAGGGTTAGAGAGGATCTGAAACTCTATCCCTTTGCTGTTATGTGTAAGTATCTTCTCTATAGCCTCTGCTGTTCTCACAGGAACCGTGGATTTCTCAACAACAATTTTGCTAGATTTGGAGACGTCAGCGATCATCCGAGCAGCACTCTCCCAGTAAGTAAGATCAGCAGCTTTGCCAGCGCCGAGACCTTGTGTTTTTGTGGGTGTGTTGACTGAGACAAAGACAATGTCACTCTCAAAGACATGTCTCTCCACGTCTGTGCTGAAGAAGAGGTTTCTCCCTCTGCATTGTTTCACCACATCGTCCAAGCCTGGCTCGTAGATAGGAAGCTTGTCACTGTTCCAAGCGTTGATCCTTGGTTCAGAGATGTCAACAACCGCTACTTCAATCTCAGGGCACTTGAGAGCCATCACCGCCATGGTTGGACCACCCACGTAGCCAGCACCAATGCAGCATATCTTCACCATCTTCACCAAAACTAGTCAATTTTATACAAAGAGTAAAACTTTAACAACAATGTGACGAATCTCAACTCGTAAAGTGAACACATAAACTGAATTAGGTAATGAGTCTGCACAAAGAAGAGACAAGCTTATAAGCTAAGATCTATCAATTTCAAAGAAGATCAGAGCAGAACAAGCTTGCAGGTTATAAAATTCCACATGTCATTTGGACAAAACTAACGCAATGCAACACGAACAGTTTGGTTGGTCTGATCACAGAAAGAGGAACTAAAATGTAAGAGATCATATTCTCAAAGACCATATTTTGACATAAAGGGTAAACGCACCGACAAAAAACGAAACTACCGAACAAATCCTATAACTCGAGTATTGAGCAAAAACGAATGATCTCTCGATTCAAATCACCACAAGAACAGGGGAAGGAGCACATAAAAGATAAAAAGTTGAGAACTTTACCTTGCAGATACTCTTTCCTCGAGACTCAAGAGTGAACAAGCGCGAGAGAGAGGTAACGGTGGAGAAAATGAGAGAGAAAAGCAAAACCCAAAGAGATTTGTTACGGTGGAGAAGATGGTAATGGCAGAGAGATATCTTATGATGATGAGTTATAAATACACTCATACACGGAGAGAGCCACTTGACTTGCACATTTCAACTTTTGATTTATTTCTCCAAAACTCTCCACACGCTTTTATCTCTTTTCAATTATTATGATGCTTTTATCATATTTTGGTTACAGATTTTGACACACAGCTCAAAGATCAGTAATTCACTAATTATATTTATTTTATTTTATCTAATCTTTAAATTATCAACTATTTTTTTGGATTCTAATGATTTAAGGGTAAAACCCATTTAATTTTACTTTTTAAAAGATCTCTTCTAATAGGAATTTATAAATGCCATATTTAAGCAACTTCGTTTTCAATTTAGTTCGTTGAGGTATTCTCCTCTGCATATATTAAATGTACTTAGTGATAAAATCAATTTTGTTTTTATGAAAAGGAGAATTTATACAATGATGTACAATAAAATCAAGGGCAATTTTCTCAAAATACCTTCAAATATATTTTTTCACCAAAATATGACATAAGAAGGTTAATGATCAAAAGATATTTTATTAAAGATGCAAAAAATACATATACCCTTACTTTATAGATATATAAATATAAATAATTATTTAAATAAATTATTAATATATATATATATATATATATTATACTTTTTGAATTATACGTTTTTGAATTTGATTTTTTTTAAAGTCGTTTTTTCAAAATTTTATTTTGAAATTCAAAAATTCTTTTTGAACCTGTTTAAAAAATTAATTTTAAATTTTAATTATTTATTTATTTAAAAAAAATCAAAACCTCACCTTCCAAAGTTCACTTCAAATTTTACTTCTATCTCTAAAATCAATGGTCTCAGTTCAATTCACATGTATTCAAAATCTGTTGTTGTTCAAAAAACAAAGTATTCAAAATTTGTTTTGAGATAAAGTAGATCCAAGAAAATTGAATGCACCACTTGCATGTATACGTTCATTCATTTCATCATATACGATGATTAAAAACAACTAACACTCAATGGTTTTCTTGTGCTTAATATATTTCATATAAATCGAAATCCATGACTTAACATACAGTTTTGTATACATATCAAGAAGTGGAGTTCAAGAAAGAAGTGAACCAACGAACAGAGTCCTTAGGGTATCTCTTGAGCTTGTCTCTGTAATCAACATAGTAGAGACCAAATCTTGAACTGTAACCAGCTGCCCATTCCCAATTGTCCAATAGTGACCACACAAAGTACCCTTTCACATTGCATCCATCCTCTTTAACCGCAGCTTGTAAGCTCGAAAGATAGTCATGATGGTATTTGATTCTCTTGGCATCTTTGAGAGCTTCTTCTCTTGAGATCAGAATGTTGTTTGAATCGTCCATTCCTAGACAAATCACACAAACAATCATTATCATCACAAATCTCTTTCTTGTGGATAGAGAGTGTTTAAAAGTTGTGTGTTAAACCGTTTTCAGTGATAAAGACAGGAGGGTTCCCATATCGATGTTTGACGTAGTTCATCAAGCTTCTCATCCCTCTAGGCACTATGTACAACCATATCGAACTAGCCTGTCGACAACACCAACAAAATATACATCGGCTAAGAAATTTCTTACTAATTAGAATTAATAATAATAATAATAATAATAATAATATTTTCTTACTCTATCTCCAATTGCGCTCAACCCCTTAAAAGCTGAAATTGAAAACAAAGATTATTAATGAAGTGTTGTAGATACTCCTAACTATGGTTTTAACATTTTAAGTGAGAGTGAAGTGTGGTTTTACTTACGTAGAGTGACGGTTCCAGAGTCAGAAACCGCATCGTGTAGGAGAGTCCCGATGAGATTGGTGTCATTGTTCCTTGCGTAGTACGTTGTGTAATGATTGATCCCTACAAAGTCTAGTGAACCCTTCATCAGAGTAGATTGAGATCCTGTGAACACTGGCAATCTAATTCCAACTCTGCTTCTCATCGAACTCGGGTAGTCCCCAAACATCAACGGATCCAAAAACCTAATGCATGGTGATAAGATATATCAGTTTATAATTAGGAAACAGTGGTTGAGTTGTGCATGGCCGGTTCTGGACACAACCGAAAGAAACATTTGCATATCTCCCAATTTTTTAATTAAAATTAGTTTTAAAATGTATATAGTCTCTTAATCTTTATGGCTTTATGGATGAGTTTAGAACTCTATTGAAGCTTACCAGCCAAGTTGAAAGTCTTGAGCTCTTTGTGCAGCTTCAATGTCCTCAGTCTTGTTTGACTCCGGTTCATACCACATTACATCAAACGCTATCCCTAATGAACCTCCTTGCTTGGCCTGTCATAAGTATACATCAGAACTGTACATCTTAACTTTCGTAGTATAATATAATGTTTTCAATGTAGTATTGACTTACCTTATACTTTTTCCTGTAGATATCGGATACGGTGGCGTGAGTGAGAAGAACATTGTGACCAACGATGTAAGGCTCGGTAGATGAGTTTCCAGAGCGACAAGTAAGCTTGAAAAGAATAGAGCAACGGCCTGGAGCTTGAAGACCAACGTCATAGCCTTGTATAGCGAATGTGTGTGGCTCGTTGAACGTGATCCAGTGTTTCACTCTATCTCCAAATCTCTGGAAACAAACCTCTGCATAGGCTGCAAAATCGTTTCTGCCAAAACATAAAACCATAAGTTCATTTATGTGGACGTAGTAGTTTTACAAGGGACGTTTTGTATGGCTTATTACATGATTTGTGGGTTTAGCCAACCGAGGTATCGATCATGGAGTGCCTGAGGAAGGTCCCAGTGGTACAACGTCACATATGGCTCGATCCCTACAATTGTTTTGTTACAATACATGTAAAACTCAACCAACAACAATTTTAATAAAATTATTCAGTGACTGATATTCACTAGACAATTTAAAATCATGCGACAAGGAAATAATAAATAAATACCTTTAGCAAGTAAAGCATTTATGAGCTTGTTGTAGTGATCGATTCCGGCTTCGTTTATTTGTCCCACGCCATCTGTAAACAACACCCAATATAGTCATCATTTAGTAATCCATCAAGAGTCATTTATAACTTTCAAATATACGTATAGTGATTAGTGGTACTTAGTAGCATTAGTTTATAATAACTCAATATAAAATAGAACAAAAAGATAAACATGAAAAGGTAAAAATGTACTTGGGAAGATGCGTGCCCATGAGATGGAAAATCTATAAGCGTCCATGCCCATGTTCTTCATGAGTTGTACATCTTCCTGCACTCGCCATTTTGTGATTTTAATCAAAGCTAATTACTTCATTTCTTTTGGAAATGTATTATATGAAGTAGAGGTTACCTGGTAACGATGGTACTGATCAACAGCAACATCGGCGTTGCTAAAATCAGTGATTTTACCAAAAGTGTGGGAGAATGTGTCCCATATCGTTGGACCTCTTCCCTCTTCCTTTACTGCTCCCTCATGCTGCACCAATGATTGATATCAGTGATTTTTTTATTATTATTAGTATAGGCTAGGTCCACTATTATTTTCGTTTTAGGTATTTTTTAAAGACTGAAGCTGAAATTCCAGCTAGAAAAATGTACTAACGTTAGCAACTGAAACATTAATTGGGCATGCTTGGTTAGGTAAGACACTCTCAGAGCATCCACATTGATGAACCCCCTCCTTGGGGTTCACACAAATAAAAAAATAATTTTTTTTTTATTTTCGTTTATTTAAAAAAAAAAAAAAAAAAAAATTATTTTTGGACCAATCATATGTTGACACGTGGTGAACCCGGGTTCATTGGGGTTCATGGCAATGAACTTTTGGAGAGAGGGGTTCATAGATTTGCGTGTGAACTCCCCTCTTGATCCCCTCTTGATCCTTTGATGGGGATGCTCTCAGAAAGCAAGACTTTAAGGTTAGTTTCTTGTGATTATTTTATTACTCCCTCTGTTTTCAGAAAGCATTTGATACAATGTCTTTTTTTATCCTTCATCATAAATAAACCAGTATCTCTAGTAAGACACTATTCCATGTTGAAAATCAAATTTGTTGACTATAAATAATTAATACGAGGGTAAATAAAGTCATAAATTAACATATTATGCATAGTTTTCTGAAAACGTCAAATATAATGAGACAAGAGAAAGAGTCTAAAACTTCTTTTAAAAGAAAACAGAAGGAGTACAACATCCCCTGGGGAGGAGAGGTGGTCATTACCACCTTTTTTTAAACCAAAAAAAAAAAAAACAGAAGGAGTAATATTTTAGAGTATTTGAGTTATACCAATTGAATTTTAATTTTTAGTAAATGGGTGTACTATTCAAAATGTGACAAATGGAAAGTTAGTCTCTCAACTTCTATACAAAGTTTTCAAAGAATCAACCATTCTCCATTTTTCTACATTCTCTTCATATTTTTTATTTTTATTTTTGGGTGAGAATCTCTCTTAGAAACCACCATTCTCCATTTTTCTATATTCTCTTCATATTTTTTATTATTATTTTTGGGTGAGAATCCCTCTTAGAAACCACCATTGTGGGTGCTTTAGGCTGGAATTTAGAAAAGAAAAGATAATTGTGAAAAAGTGTAAAAGAATGGGTCATTGTTTGAAAAGACCTAAACTGTTGGAAGAAAAAAAACAGAACCCACAAGAAAAGGAGCAGGAAGTATTGAATGGCCCGTGATTCTTGAACGTATGTGGTCTTTGTTTACGCGTCACACAATCATTCGTGTATTGATCTATGGACCATATTTTAAGACCAAACACAACTACCTATCTAACACCCAAATATTCGAAGAACAAAACATATCACATGGGGAGCGTATATGCTCTGATGATAGCCTTGTTCTTTTGCCGTGGACAATTTTGTTTTCAGATTTGTTAAAATTTCCTTAAAAATAAATAGCTTATAAACAATTAGACAAATAAATAAACAGAAAAAGAGAGTGGAGACCTGAAAAGCAGAAGAAGCAGTTCCGAAGACAAAGCCCTTTGGGAAACTGCCTCTCGAAATATCCTGAGCACATATGCATGTCGTATCTATCATCATCACCACCACCATCATCATGATTATTCTTATTGAACCCATCTCTCTCCTTTTAATCTCTTCTTCTCCAGACACAAATATTATTTATGTGTAGTGTAGATGGAAGGAGAAAGAGAGAGACGAAATAATTAAGGAGAAAGAAAGTAAAAGAGAAGTGCGAGTGAGGAAAAAAAATATTATGAAGTGGGGTGCTATATATAGGACGTAAAGGTGAGAGATATGATATCCTCGGATCAACTGCCGATTAAAATGACAATTTCAAATTTATGGAACTAAGAAAAGAATCTGTACATTAATAAAAAGAAAACAAATATATAAATTAGAAAAAAATGAAAAGTAAAATATACTTTATGTCTAAAGGAAGTGAGTTATGTGGATAAAAATTAAATTAGATGTGAATTATAAAGATATAATAAAACATATATTTCATGTCAGATTTGTAGTTAAACTTCATCAACCACTATAAGGAAAAGTTAGTAACTTACAAATATGTTTATATAAAGTTTCAGTAATTTTAAATTTTGGATATAAAGTATATATATGATATATTCAAAATTAGTTATGTAATAAATTTTAAAATTTTGCATCTCTTGTGTTTCTGCTTTTTACTATTTTGTAAGGTATCTCTATTGGTAAGATAGACAACAAGGACATGATGTTGACAAAAGATTAACTTATTAACTTTAGTAGTAAATCAACAATACGGAAATGGACTTGTATACAAATATATTGGTAAGAATAGGTCATTGTATGTATTTTTCGAACCTTGGTACGTGTTTGATCTTTGATTTGTAGATTTATAATATTATAGAAATAGTATAGATTGATTCACCAATCACCACGCATTACGATGCTCTAGTTTGTTCCTATGATAAGCACCATTCCGTTTCTCTGTTCCTTTCTTTTTATTCTTTTGGGTTAATAATAAATGTGTGGAGATGTGATTATAAATGAATTATTCACAAGTGTGAATATTTTACAAGTGGCTTCTGAAGTCCATTGATTGTTAGTTTTGAAAAATTCTTCACTAGGCCACACACGTAATTGAATTATTGCTTTTGTACATTAATCTACTTTTTTGGGGGCAACAGTTTCTACAGAAATCTAATAAAGAAAAAAGTGGATGGAGGATTGGGGAGTTGCGCAATTATCTTGTGGACTTTATAATTACTTTTATATGCGTCTTTGTTAGTTAGGTTCACACTAAACAATTCAACGACCTCTAATACCATTTTTTCTTTCTAGTCTTTACTCATTTACACTTGTGTTCACATTCCTATGCGTTTGCTTTACCTTTTACCTTTCAAATAATATACTTCTTTCTTCCATTTTAAATAAGATGTGATTATATGTTTTTTCAAGCCAATTAAAAATAATTAAATATTTAATTTTATTCTTAATCAATACCATTAAAACAGGATCATTCCTAAATTATAGACTTAATGAAATACTAATTTTTTCCAATTATGCCATTACTATTTGTAAGACAATTAAAAATTCATTAATGGCAAAACGGTAATTTTTTTTGGGCCTAAATAATTAATTTTTTTTGGGCTTAAACAATGTTGATAATGATAATTCTTAATTTTTAAGGTTTCAGTTAAAACATTGTTCCAGTTATAACATTGTCCCACTAATATCCGTGTATGCCGGGCAATCTTAAATATTGATCCGCTAACATAATACTTCAATTAGATAACGATAGAAAAACATTGTCATTAAACTTTAAATATACAACTCTACCATTTTTTGATAAAGACTTATTCCCCATCAGCAGATTTGAGTTCTTGATTGACATCCCTATCTAGGAATATATAGATCTCATTGAGTATAAGAGACATATTTATTAAATTAAATTGTTTAATGTACTTTCAGTCGTAGGTGAAGCCTGAGAGTAACAAAAAAAAACTAAAAGAAAAACATTCCACTGAGCATAGCTCATAGGACTGGGTGAAATAACAACAAAAAATATACCCGCGCTTATAAGCGCGGGTCATAATCTAGTTAATTATTAAAATTTTATCAATTTTATATTTTCTTAATAAATATAGCGATAAAAAAGAAAAATTAATGACATAAATTGTATTTTCTACCGCAACAAAAGTAAAACCGAAGAAGTAATTTTTTCGGAGATTCTGGAACAATTTGTACGGCCGAAACCATACTTTTCTAACGATCGGGCAGATATTACCAAAACCAATAACCTCTAAAACCAAGACCTTTTTTTTTCGTTCAACAAGAGACGAGCTACATATAGAGCCTCTTAAGATACATTTCATAGATGAGCTCTTGTGCAGAAATTAGCATTGAAATATGTAATCATAGCCTTGTTGTGGTTTCAGACTTACGGAAAATTAGAGATTGGACCTGAACCTCCGGGAATTTTAAAAAAGAAAAAGAGAAAAAATTCATTATTCAAAAGTGAAGTTTTGTTAACATTTTTGCAGCAGGCTTTTCTGGGCAGAGCAACAAAGGGTGAGTGTGTTTTGTTATATAGGTTACAGTAACACCTACCAAGTGACTTTACACATCAGTAGAACATAGCATAGCAGATATGGAATCTGTCAGCCAGGATAATATGGTATCCATGCCTGCAATAACCTCATTCATCATCGTTAATTATACTAGATGATGTTTGATTCTGCTTCTGGGAATCATTTCAGAGATGAGCTCTAGTTCTTATGCAGAAACCAACACCGAAAATTGTATCATAGCCTTCATTATTTAAAACGACATACGGGTTTTTAAACAATTTGCAGCAAACATTTTGGCCAGAACGACGACTGTTTTTATATATTGGTTACAGCAAGAACTAGAACGTGACTTCCACAAGAGCAGAGCAGATGTGTAATCTATCAGTTCTTCCTTCCTTCAGACAGGATAATGTGGTATCCGTGCCTGCAATAACCTCATTCATCAGTCAACAAAATAAAGCCACAACAAATCAGATTTGAAAGAAGAGGGAGGATGTGGACATACGTAGATTTGAAAGGAGCACTGGTGACTCCAACAGGAGTGTTGAAGGCGACATCTTGGAATGGACCTGCCATCTTTCCTCTACGGAACCATCCAAGATCTCCTCCTTTTTTCCCTGATGGACACTCCGAGTACTCTGCTGCAATCTAACATAAGTTCCACCCAAACAAATCCTTGTTTCAGATTCTCCACCAAATCAACTATGTACATAAAGCTAACGAAAAACTGCTGAAACTCGCAGGTCTCTAACTATCAATGGACTATGAGGAGGTGTTCAAATGGGGCTAAGCTGGATGTTTCAATCAATTAACAAGAAAAAGAGAGCAGATTTAGGAGTTTTAGACCTTGGCAAACTCAGCAGGAGGAACCTTGTCTCCGTTGCTCAACCAACCATCCTGCAGCTTTTTGTATGCCTCGTTGATCTTTCCTTGCTTTTCGCACAAAACGTGTCTCGCTGAAAAACAAAACCATAGCAGCAGCGTTCACAACACATTTCCATACTATTTTACTAAAGATGTCTCAGGTTTGTATAATAACATAAAAGAACACAAGTATTTAAAGACAGAAATGAACTGAAAAAGTCACACACACAAACACCTTTAACATAAGTGCATGTTCCGAGACCATCAGCGGCTTTGCCAGATTTGCCTTTACCCTTGGAGGAAGCTTCATCACTGCCACTTGCTTGCTTTCCCTTACCCTTCCCACCACCACCTTTTGCGTCTTTCCCCATCTACCTAAATCTCTGCCATAAACAACCCACTATTAACTTTATCATCATCATCATCATCATCAGGGTTTAAGCATGACACACACAAATGTTTTGTAAACTCTAAAAGCCCTAAACCCTAAACAGATACAGTATTGTAGATGGTTTCCAAATGCAAGTGATTTGTAATCTCTAATTGGTAAACGTGAGATATTTTAAAGGGCAGACTTTTGAGTCAAATAATCAACAAATTAGTAAGCTCAGATCCGTTCAAAGTTCAGAATGATCACACCACATCAAGATTTCAGATTAATATACATAATAGCATACAAATCAGAGGAATGACCAATAAATTACAAAACCCATCTTCTCCATCTGGAAACAATATCAAAGGAGCTATCTTTTGAGACCAATGAACATGAAAAGTCGAAATGTCAAGAAAATTTACAAGGTCAATAGAAGAAGACGAGGCACTTTACCTTTCAGCTTCTTCTCGTAGATTGATAGATCGAGGAAAAGAGTGAGAGACATACATATTCAAATATCATTGTCACGGAATATAACCCATTTCTTAATGTGGCCTCGGCCCATTTACGAGGAGTGCATTGGATTATAGGGTTACGCATGTTAATTGAATCGAACCAATCTAAACCGCGCTAAATGGACTCGAACCAAGCTAAACCGCGCTAAATCTAATCGAACCTAACAAACCGGGCTTTGGGTTTTAGAAACTGCGAGTGAACAAGAGTCGTTGACGGCGTCTCTGAAGAAGAGTCAGAACGTAGAGAAAAATGGCGGACGATGAAGAACCACCGATGGCTGTTCAAATCCAACCGGATATTCCCGTCGTTAAGGCTCTATCTTTGGAGGAACCAAGCGACGCTGTTTCCGTTGGTGTTACAGTCATCACTGGCTATCTCGGCGCCGGAAAGTCCACCGTAAGTAATGAGAAAATTTACATCTTTAACTGTGAAGTATTGATTGTTAACTGTTATATGAGTGATTTGATTTGGGCAGCTTGTGAACTATATTCTGAACGGGAATCACGGGAAGAAAATCGCCGTGATTTTGAATGAGTTTGGGGAAGAGATTGGAGTTGAGAGGGCTATGATTAACGAAGGTGAAGGAGGTGCTCTTGTTGAAGAATGGGTCGAGCTTGCTAACGGATGTATTTGCTGCACTGTCAAGCATAGTCTTGTTCAAGCTCTGGAGCAGCTTGTTCAGAGGAAAGACAGGTTCAAAGTCAAAACTTTTCAGCTCGTGAAGTCCCATAAAGTTGTCTTCTTTTATTGAATTTCTAGACACTGAGATAGTTGTAGTGATCCTTGTCCCTAAAGTTGTATGATTTGGTGAAAGCTTAGAGTATATAGTTCCTAAGGTTTTAAGATTTGCTTTAACGTATGCAGGCTTGATCATATATTATTGGAGACAACAGGGTTGGCGAATCCGGCTCCTCTGGCTTCTATTCTTTGGTTGGATGACCAGTTAGAATCGGAAGTCAAGCTTGACTGCATTGTCACTGTGAGTTTCTTATTCACTTCTCCTTTGTTTATCTTGAAACTGCTCCTATCATCTTATACACAGAGAACATGAGTTGTAATACATAACACCATTTATTTTTCTTTGTCATTTAAAGCTAGTAATATTTCTTTTTTTCTGGTTACTTCTTTGTAGCATATTTGTCTCAGATTACTTGTTCTCTCTCTCTCTCTCTCTGGTTCCTGTAATAGTTCCTAATGACTTTTCTGCTGCAACAGGTCGTGGATGCAAAGAACCTTCGTTTTCAGCTCAATGAGCGCCGTGACTCATCCTCGTTTCCAGAGGCTTTTAATCAAATAGCATTTGCGGTAATCATCTTGTGACCACAACCAATAAGAACCCTTACTTTTTGTCTACTGCATCTTATTTCTCACCTGATCACGACATGTATTTTGTTTGTTTTGTAGGACACGATAATAATGAACAAGGTTGACTTGATTTCTCAAGAGGAATCTGATGAACTGGAGAAGGAGATTCATTCCATCAATTCCCTTGCCAATGTCATCCGTACTGTCAGGTGCCAAGTTGATTTGTCCCACATATTAGACTGCCAAGCATATGATTCTACAGTTAAGTCTCATAAACTTCTTTTCTCTGTGTACATGTTTGAGTACTATTTATGCTTTTGAGTTTTGACTACAACAATTGAACCTCTCTTTCCTTCTTCACTGCTGCATTTAGCATGTTAGTCGTCTCGAATCCCTGCTAGAAGCAAATAAATCATTAACGACAACGGATCTTCATGATAGTGGAGTGAGGACTCTATGCATCAGTGAACCTCAACCTATAAATCTCGACAAGGTAGCAAATTTATCGAATATTATTTTGAATAGTGGTTAAATAATAGTGTTCTTCGTGTCACACCTCCTTATTCTTTGTTTTACAGGTTCGTTTATGGCTGGAGGAAATTCTGTGGGAGAAAAAAATGGAGATGGATGTATATCGTTGCAAGGCTGTGCTGAGCATTCAAAACTCAGACCAGATGCATGTTTTGCAGGTAACATAGTCATGAAATGAAACATGAGTAAAGGTCTTGTACCACCGGGAATGTCCTTCACATTGCCTCCATGTTATTGAATATTCGCAGGCCGTTAAAGAGATATATGAGATAGTTCCAGGGCGAAAATGGAGTGGAGAAGAGAATAGAATGAACAAAATAGTGTTTATAGGTCAGATCTCCTTTGCTGCATCGTATTAACAACATTGCTAACAAAACTCTACTCTCTGCTTACTGATTCATGAAACTGAACATGTGCAGGACACAAACTGGACGAAGAAGCTCTTAAAACTGGGTTAAGAGAGTGCAGACCCTGAAGAAAAGCCGTAGATATTGCAGTGAAAACCAGATTGGACTAAACCATTTTGGTTTTTGCCGATCTGGTACTAAGCTCTCTACTAGTATCAATTGCTGAATTGGAGGTATTAGAGTGTAATTTTACCATAGTGTAATTTACAGCAGAATCTTATAGTTGATGTTGTTTTATCGATAGATTTTGTAATGTACTACATTTGCTTCTGTGCCACACTCATTCTCAATCAAATTTTGAACAAGTCAACAAAAAACATCTAGAGTTATTTAGACCAAAAAAACATCTAGAGTGTTGTAAAAGGCTTAGAATTTATCGTATTTGGAAATATTATAAATGGAAATACTTTATATTTATAGGAATCGAGAGAGAGAATGTATTATCGAAAGGAAAGGTGTGTTTACAATGAATGAATTCGATCCGTATTTATAGAACGAAATTCACTGTGTAAATAGTAAATTCACTGTACAAATAGTGACAGTGGGCCCCAAATACTGTCTAGATACAGAAAGTAGGTATACCTGCATTTTGACAGGTATACATGTGTTTATACACGTTTTATAACACTCCCCCTTGGGGACCGGTGTCACTATTATTGCTTCCGTAACATATTTGTTGCCTCGTTAAAAACCTTTCTAGAAAAAAACCAGTGGGAAAAACCATAGTAAGGTAAAAAGAGTACAACCTCGGAAGCTCCCCCTCGAATAAGTAGTCATAGATCTTTCTGATGACGCATTCCAATATTATGGACATGTTTCCTGAATACCGAGGTAGGGAGTGATTTTGTGAAGAGATCAGCAGCATTGTCGCATGATCGAACATATCTTACTTCAATTTCTTTATTCTTCTCTAGCTCTTGAGTGTAAGAAAAGAACTTTGGATGTATATGCTTCGTTCTATCGCTTTTGATATATCCTTCCTTCGTTTGAGCAACGCATGCCGCATTATCTTCATATAAAATAGTTGGCTCCATATTTTCGTCGATCCCACTACTGGAACAGATGTGATGGCTTATTGATCTTAGCCATACACATTCTCTACTTGCTTCATGGAGTGCGATTATCTCCGCATGATTTGATGAGGTCGCCACGAGCGTTTGTTTCTGAGAACGCCAAGATATAGCAGTGCCTCCGATCGTGAAAACGTATCCTGTTTGCGATCGAGCTTTGTGTGGATCTGACAGATATCCTGCATCTGCAAAACCAACCATTTGACCTTTTGAATTTTTAGGATAAAACAAACCTAAGTCAATAGTCCCTTGAAGATAACGGAAAATATGTTTAATTCCATTCCAATGTCTTCGTGTAGGAGAAGAATTGAATCTTGCTAAAAGATTAACAGCAAATGATATATCAGGTCGTGTACAATTTGCAAGGTACATCAGTGCTCCGATTGCACTTAGATAGGGTACTTCCGGACCAAGTATCTCTTCATTTTCTGCAGATGGTCGAAAGATATCATTCTCAACATTAAGTGATCTAACGACCATCGGAGTGCTAAGAGGAGTTGATTTATCCATATTAAAGCGTTTCAATACTCTTTTAGTGTAAGTGGATTGATGCACAAATATACCATTTTCAGAATGTTCAATTTGTAGGCCAAGACAATACTTTGTCTGACCGAGATCTTTCATCTCAAATTCTCCTTTCAGGTAATCTGATGCATTTTGGATTTCCTTTTGAGTTCCAATAATATTAAGATCATCAACATATACCGCGATTATCACAAAACCGGATGTTGTTTTCTTGATGAAAACGCATGGGCATATAGGATCGTTCACATATCCTTCTTTTATTAAATGTTCACTGAGACGATTATACCACATACGCCCAGATTGCTTTAACCCATATAATGATCTTTGCAATTTTATTGCACATAACTCTTTCGGTTTGGAACTTAATGCTTCTGGCATTTTAAACCCATCAGGAATTTTTATGTAGATATCGGTATCTAGTGATCCATATAAATAGGCTGTGACGACATCCATTAGTCGCATCTCAAGATTTTTATCAGCAGCTAGACTCATCAGGAATCTAAATGTGATTGCATCCATAACAGGAGAATATGTTTCCTCATAATCAATTCCAGGTCTCTGAGAAAAACCTTGGGCTACCAGGCGAGCTTTGTATCTTGTAATCTCGTTTTTCTCATTTCGTTTCCGAACAAATACCTATTTATATCCAACAGGTTTCACATCTTTGGGTGTGATTACAATGGGTCCGAATACATTTCTTTTTTAAGTGAATCTAGTTCGACTTGGATTGCATCTTTCCATTTTATCCAGTCATATCTCTTTTGACATTCATAAACAGATGTTGGTTCTGGATCTTCGTTTTCTTCATCTATTTCCTTTGCTAAAAGGTATGAGAAAACATCATCTATATCATCCATCTCTTTCCGTTCCCATATTTTTCTATTATGGATGTAATTAATAGAAATCTCATGATTTTCTTCAGATTCATGATGCTTTGTATTGTCGTTAGATTCATTATCTTCTCTCTCAAGAACATTTTCTGTTATTCTGGAGGTATCATGCCTTTCAACTTCCTTTCGTTTTCTAGGATTTTTATCCTTTGAGCCAAAAGGTCTGCCGCGTTTCAAACGTGTTCCTGATTCACGTGTATCAACTGCCATTTTGCCTTTCTCTGGAATCTCAATGCGAGCAGGAGCATTTGCGGCGGGTATATATGATTTTGTTACCATTTTGGTATCAGCAAATGCATCAGGTAGTTGATTTGCGATGTTTTGTAAATGCATGATACGTCGAACTTCTAGTTCTGACTGTTTCGTAGGAGGATCAAGGTGTAATAAGGATGGCACATTCCATTTGATTTCTTTTCCTACTTTATTGTTATCTCCCCCTAGATTTGGGAATTCTTTTTCATTGAAATGGCAATCAGCGAATCGTGTCGTAAAAACATCACCAGTTTGTGGTTCTAGATATCTTATTATCGATGGAGAATCATAACCAATATATATTCCCAACCGTCTTTGAGGTCCCATCTTTGTACGTTGTGGTGGTGCCACTGGAACATAAACCGCACAACCGAATACTTTTAGATGAGAGATATTTGGTTCTCTACCAGATACTAATTGTAACGGGGAATATCTATGATATGCACTTGGTCTTATCCGAATGAGTGCTTCTGCATGCAAAATTGCATGACCCCATACAGAAGTTGGGAGTTTGGATCTCATAATCAATGGCCTTGCAATCAGTTGCAGTCGTTTAATTAAGGATTATGCCAATCCGTTTTGCGTATGAACATGAGCAACTGAATGTTCTACTTCAATCCCTGATACCATACAGTAATCATTAAATGCTTGGGATGTGAATTCTCCAGCGTTATCTAATCTAACTCTTTTAATTGGATAATCAGAGAACTGAGCTCTTAATTTGATTATCTGAGTTAGAAATCTCGCGAATGCCATATTTCGAGATGATAATAAGTAAACATGTGACCATCTACTGGATGCGTCGATTAGTACCATAAAATAATAAAATGGTCCACATGGTGGATGTATTGGTCCACAAATATCACCTTGTATTCGTTCTAGGAATCTTGGTGATTCTTTATCAACTTTTGTTGGTGATGGTCTTATGATCAATTTCCCAAGGGCACATGCAGTACATGGCATTTTATTACTCTGATGTATATCTTGGGCTTTTACTGAGTGACCATGTGAACTCTCAATGATTTTACGCATCATTGTAGTGCCTGGATGGCCAAGACGGTCATGCCATAGTATAACATTTTCTGGATTTCTTTTGATAACAAAATGTGATTCTATTACATCAATATAAGTGTGATGTAATCCAGAAGGAAGTTCTGGGAACTTTTCCAAGATTAGATTTTTGCCTGATCTCTCGGAAATTATATATATATACTTCTTGCCATTTTCAGTTGCAGACTGAGTATCATATCCTTGAAGATATATATCTTTGAAACTCAACAAATTTCTTTTAGAATTTGGAGAATATAAGGCATTATCTATGGAAAACTTTGTTCCATTAGGCAACATAAAGTTTGCTTTG
>CAJHQP010004588.1:0-53823 GCA_905132765.1 Moricandia arvensis | reverse complement strand
AAAAGAGTGAAGAGACACTACAAAATACAAAAACATGAACGAATGAAATGACAAAGTCGTAGTCGTCTCTATAGATCTCTGGTTTCCGAGTGTTGTAACATTTGTATCATTTTTGTTGTTTGGGTCAAAGACGACGTTTATATTTGGATCAATGACAGGTCGTGGATTTGGCTTTCTTTCTACCAATTATAACAAGACACGTGTGTTATTCTTTACCCAAAGAAAAATTAATTCCGACACGAAAACGCACTTAGAAAACAAAAAAAATAGAAAAAACTTTGAACTGTTGGTATGGTTTCGTTACATCATCTCCATTCTCGAGTCTCGATCGCCGCATCGCCGGATTACAATCATCGCCGGAAAAGTCTCAACGATGAGCTTTTGAGCATGAGATTTGGATTAACGCGAGATCTCTCTCTGAAACGTTCCTTGGCTTACTACTATTGCGTATCTCGACAACAACAGCTCACGTCGCCCATCACCATGGCCACCAAGAGCGAGAAGACTTCCACCGAGGAGAAGAAGGAGGAGGTTTCACTCCCTCCGCCGCCGGAGAAACCAGAGCCTGGCGATTGTTGCGGTAGTGGATGCGTGCGATGCGTTTGGGATGTGTATTACGAAGAGCTCGAAGAATACAACAAGCTTTCTACATCCGTTCCTGGACAAACTAAATCCAATTGAATGCTGGAGAAATAATCAAGCAAATTTTTTATTTTGTGTTTTGTCTTCATGTTTGAGAAGTCGAAGATCAGGTTATGCTTGAACATTATTGGATCATTATCGTTACTACTAATCTATATAGGTTACTAACGATGACTAGTCAAGTTCAAGTAAACGCTATGAATGATTGATGAATGAATCGCAAGTAATGACTATTTGTATCGACACTAAAATGATTTCAATCAAATAGTTCCCAGTACATCTGAGTTCTGTTTCGATCAGAGTTAGATTCCTGTAGTAGTAGTAGTTGCAGATAAAAAAGTGGTTGATTCTTTTGGCTTCTAAGAAACAAACGAGAAAGGAATCTGATTGATTCACAGTTGGATTGGTAGATGCAGAGCCTTACTAGACTTACCTTTAAGGAGCTTTCACAAGAACAGAGATGTGGAGATAGAACTCTGGGTTCATCAAGTTATTTACCACCCATGAAAACGGTATCTCTAGTTTCATTTCTATCCCTTGAATCCTTACCAGTTTTATTTCTCCCCTCGTCTCCTCCGACCCATCTGCTTCTTCTGATGCATCCGTTGTTCTTTCTTCACCCTCTTCTCCACTTGTTTGAGCTCTGTCTCTAATGTACTCCGGGAGGAGGCTTTCAATGGCGTCTCGTAGAGTAAAGCATTTCCCTGTTACATACTGAAACTAATCAGTGATCTTACTCAAGAGAGATTCACGTACAGGTCCATAAAGCCAATCTCTTATTGGTGAAGATAATAAGAACAACGCAGCGGATCTTTAAGCTGATAAGTTACTTACCTTCTTCTCTGAGGAACTCAACAGGGCGATTCAAGTACGACATCTCATCCCATGTATCCATCTCAGGTACATCTTCAAGATTCTCGAAATCTTTATTTACACTTCGAACATACAGCCGAACAGGAATCCTTGCTGAAATAAGGATTATCACAAGAAAAATAGGACACCATTACTTTGTGAGGGAGTCATTATTCTATTCCTATTAAGTTGTTTCTGTTTATAAAATTTATTATAAGAGGGAAAACTAATGTTTATTGCCAGCCAGCGTTTCTAAACTAGGTCTATGTCACTTTAAACTGAACTTGAAACATTTGGAGCTGAACTTATAGTTGGCAAACCTGTCTTAACTTGTCCAGCCACATCTACCTCTGTCCCACCTTGTCGAGACATTGGAGATGACACACTTTCTTTTCTTGAAAACTCATCTTCAATATTTCCCATTTTAAGCTTGGGTAATAATCTTGTGTAGGCCTCAAGATCACCTGCCAAACCATCAGTTTTCACTAACAGAGTCACAAATATATCCAAAGGTTATATACCAAGATTGATGCACATAGTGACATTTGACAATGCTGAATGCAAAAGCTACATCTAGTGGCAACTAGAGTTATAACCAGAACTATTGCTGTAACAAGATTGATATTGGATATGCAATTAATTTGTTTTTTATATGAATAGCATGGACCACTCGTACCGTTCATGACAGAGGTCCATAGATCCTCTTGATCACTCTGAGACATATTCATAACATTCTTGCAGTTTCCATTGATGATATATGCCGCCTGCAGGAGAAAATCATTGTTATAAAATAGAAGACAGGAGAAGCCTATGGCTACACCACTAGGAAATGACCAATCAATTTCGGCAAAAAAGTTAACAAAACTGATCACGATATCACTTGCACCCATTACCAGTTCTACATCTTCAACAGCCTATGAAATTTTATAACCTGGGAACTTAACATACGGAGATTGTGATCATGGTGGCAGACAGAGATGTAAAGGTATTTCCCCATGTTTGAAATACATCAAAATGTGGAAGAGAGCCCAATACTTGTATAAAAACGCAGAGCACTTGTGAAGGTAAACAAAATCTTTCACTGTTGTACAACGTGAAATCGAATGGAGTAGAATGCAGTGTTTTCTTTGAATAGCGAAGATGTTTCACTTAACAATGACAAGAAAAGTAGACAAAAATATTCACTGACCTCTTTCAAAGAATTAACAAAGTTCCATTTGACAGAATCTTCTCCTTCACATGGAAGCAGTACATTGCTCGGATATCCCCTAAAGTGTATCTGCAAGTAAAAAGTTTCGAGGAACCTCAACAACAGCAAAGATAGAAGGAAAACTAAGGTTTGTGCATCCTAATTCAGTTTTACAAATAGCAGCTTAATAAATTCAATAAGATCATCTCTCAAACAAAAGAAGCTAATGAAGTTGAGAGATTGAGAGAAAAACTTACAGTGAGATTCCAAGGTCTTTCTGGTTCTGCACATAAGAGATCAAAAAGAACACCTGTTGGCATATACCTGCAATTACCAAACAAGATCCACCTCTCCACTTAAACATATGACAAAAGAAAAAAAAAGTAAAAACAGTTATTCCCATTATACGTGATTACATGAACAATTGGAGTACCATTTAAGAGGAACTCCTTTGTAATCAAACCAGATGGAATCTTCACCAGGAGGAAGTGAATCCTTGAAGTAAGGCTTTATCAGAGGAACTAACAGAGGCAAGTACCCTATCCTTGGTGCTAACACCTGAGTGAAAACATAAAGAGAGAGAGAGAGCTTAGATCATCGTATGCTCATATCTTGAGCTTAACATTCTTCCATACACGATTACATCAGTCAAATCCAATCCTCTAATGCAACTGTTCCTCCTTCTCAAGCAAATTTCTAACCTTAAACCCGATCCAACAACCCTAAAACTCGAAATTCGATAGTGATCCAACTAACAAACAATCGGAGAAACAAAGAGAGAAGGGATTATACGAGAGCAGGAGGAGGAGCAGGGTGAGAAGCGACTTCGGATTTGTGGAGATGAATCTGCAGTGGAATTGCTCCTTCCCATACATATTTCACCGCTTCTTCATTCGCCGCCATTATCTTCTTCTTCTTCTCCGTCGCAGCTTCTCTCTAAAACGATCTTTCTCGTGACGTCATCTTCTCTTGCGTATACAGTAGTGAAATAAGGCGTACGTTAGAGTAAGTAGTCTGTCCCAAGCTAACGTGATCCATACCAAGTCCGAGATAGATAGATTTTATGCGAATAGGTCAATATCGGTTTAGCTGGTTTGGTAAGTAATCCTAAGTTGGTGGTTTATTAATCACTAATGCAAAATTGAAGGTAAGATTAAGTTTTCACTGGTTTTGTAGAGTTTTAATTCGTTTGAATTAGGTTTCTATGACTTTATCCGGTATAGTTTCGATTTTGAACTTTTTCGTAAGAGGCGGTTTGGTTTTCAAATCGGTTCGATCATTATAACCACTAGATTAACTTAAAGTAAAAAACATTGTACAAGTGGTTTACAGTAAGTAACAAAATATGCCTAAACAACAAAACAGCTCGAAGAACACAATGAAACAACAACAACAAAAAAAACAAAACACTTTGATGAACATTAAGAAGTTTAATGAATATTTAAATTTAAAGACTCTTGAGTACCTGAGGAAATGTCCTAGTTATAAGCAGAGACGGATCTCTTGTTGTTCTTGTTCTTGTTCTGCCTCTGTAACCATCTTTCTCTTCTTGTATGGACCAAACCCTCTTGAATTAGACTCAGAGTTCGTTCTTCTGAGCTCAGAAAATGCAGACCTCTCGCTTGGTTTTAACTCCCACCGACAGACCATTGTTTCTGGTGCTTCTGAGCTCTTGTCCGTGTGTCCTGTATCATCCACCGAACCAGTGTTTGATCCTGTCGATGATCCTTCATTCTGCACAGCCTTTTCTGAATCTAAGCATCTGTTCTCCACTTCTTCTTGCTTAGGAGGGACTTGTATCCAACAGCTCAATAGTTTCTCTTGTGGGTTTATTACCATGGGGAATGTTTCTGAACGGGAGAGTTTCCTTGGTAATGGCTGAATAATAGGTGACTTACAATACGTTGTTAGAGAAGAGGACATGCCTGAATCAGATACCAAAACTATCTTCCCAAAGAGTTTAAGGCTTTGCTTCGTAGGTTCTTTGATCGAGCTCTCTCTTGGAAACAACTCCAACTTCGTAGATGGGTTTTTGTTTTTGTCAACTACAAGAGTCTCAAGCTCTTCTTCAGGTGCACTTGGAGTAGTTGCAAGAGGAGCAGGAGGTGATGCAGAGGAGACCGGGGATAAGCTTCGATTAGGTGAATGTGAATCAGAGGAACCCAAGGCTTCTGATCCAACAGTGGACAACACAGAGGTTGGAGATCCACTGTCTCGCTCTGTGGGAGAAACTGATCTGCTTGTTTGGTCTCCCTCATTCCCCAACTTGCGTGGGTAAGGATGCGTTGGCTTTCTCTTGGGACGGGGAGGCGGTATCACAATTGGCTCCAACGAGCTCCCGTTACCTCCAGATGCTTCTCTAGCAACCTGTGTAACAGAGCTAAGTCAGAACACACACAAAAGTCTCCAAACAATGTATAAAACAGTGATCACTTGTGTTCATCAATCTTTGGTACTTTCTAATGAACATATTATTTGCAAATAAGTTTAAAGACCTTGGAGAAAAACTTCTGAGCATGGCTTCGAATCTGAACAGCAGTCTTTGTACCCACATGTTCTGTTAGTGAAACAATCTGGTGGTTCAGGTATTGCCAAAGACCAAACATAACTAAGTAAAAAAATGCTCATTCAATTATTACCTTCAATTTTTCTCCATGCCCTCCCATGTAGCTTCAAGGCTTCAACAAACTTATTATGCTCTTCATCAGTCCATCTCTCTCTTTCTTTTGTTATCGTGTATGGTTTCCTCACCTAAAAAGAAAGATAAACTGAGTCAAAGATCTTCACTTTTGACATAACATGTGACATATTAATTAGATCATGTCAAAGAAGCAAAACCTTGGGTGCATAGTCATTCCCCTCTTGGTCATTGAATTGTATCTTAGTTTTGGCTCCCTGAAACAAATCACCACCAAGCCCAAAAGGGGAAACTTTTAGGAATCATCATCTTTTATGTTTCCTCACAAGGTATATAAAAAAGTTATGTACTTTATAACAAAACTGGCATTGGATCATTTACTTTCTACTTCAGTTGCTCAAAATCCAACGGTTTCAACTGTATTCAGGATCCTAATTACATTTAATTGCAACATATATACTTAAGAGGAACTCATAACTCCAAAGAAACAAAAGATTCAAATTAAAAAACTAGACTTTGGGGCTATTCTTCTCTAAGCTCGCAGATTCATTAACTAATTTGAATAAGGAGAAACTAGATTATGAGTCCACACCTGAACATTCGTAGTCAACGGAGACGACGTCATAGCTCCTGGATTTAGAGATCTCGCCGGAGGTTAAAACAGAAACTTAAAAAGGTTAAATTTTTGAATCTGGAGAGCTCTGTTCTCCGTCAGTTTCTACAGATCCCAGAAAATGGTTAGAGACCCACCAACGATTTGCTGCTAAACTCTCGGAGATTATAAGAAAGGTAAGCTCGCCGGAGTTAAAGACGCAAGCTTTGAACGGTTTTGTTTCTCCGGAAGAAGAAGGAAAGAAGCAAATGAAGAAAACAGAGAGAGAGGAAGAGAGATTTGTGGATGAATGAAGAGTTTGGAGGGTGTGAAAAATAGGAAGACAAAAGGAGGGGATGCCACGTCATCTTCTGGTATGTGCGCTTTTTCGATTTGTTTTTAATTTTTCGATTATTTATTGGTTTTTCCATAGAACGCTCGAGAAGCAGATTAAATCTTGTGGCTCACGTTCGATGACCCACATTGACACGCGTCGCTCGTGCGGTGTAGTCACTTTCTCAATAATTAATTTTATTTTTTTTAGTTGGGTAGGGATATAATCTCGTAATAGAAAAAGTAAAAAGAAAATAGATTTTGCTGGACTGAGAAATGTGAGCCACAAGTAGATTAGAGGAAGGGACAAAAAGGTCATAACTCACGATAGTATGATATTTTTGTGCTTATTCTATTATCTATCTGGCTTCTTCATGTTCATTGGTTTCCACTTCAAGATCTTTATTTTTTTTGGATAAAGATAAATTTTATCTTAATGAAGGGGGAATCATTTATCAGTAGATGATTTAAGTTATGAGACACTACATATGATTTGAGCTTTTGTGGTGGTAAACCGATGACCGTTATACAAATCATTCATGTCATCAGCATATTATTAGGTAAGTGTTTAATTACGTAGATTATATAAAATCAAAAATATAACACATCTCCGATTTCTCTATGTTTGGGTTTTCAAAATTGTAAAATAATTGCCATTAAACTGGTGGTTTAGTGGTACGTAGGCTTTGGGTTGTAAAGTAATCTGAAATCGAATGCTCTCTTCTATATTTTCACTTTGTGATTATTAGAGTATGTGGTATATTTTAAATTTATTTGAATATTCAAAATAAAATAAATATGTGGGTTGCATTTTTCTTAGATTAGTTTGAATTCTTCTATAATTTTGAAATATTCCAAGTTAATCAAAAATAATAATAATAATTGCCATTAAAACATCCCCATCTCTTTTGTCTCAGTAGTCTTTCAATTCCTGGTAGTTATACTATAAGAAACCCAATGCAAAATTTTGAAATAAGACGTAAGTTACAATCCAAAATCAAATGAGATATTTGTTTTTTTTCCTTCGTTTTCTCTTGAAAAACAAATGATATTAATTTAAATATCTTCGGCCTATATAAATACCTGGTGTGGGTCGCTCCATTACGAAAGCCTGGATAGATACACACCATAAACATAATTTATAATATATATAGATACGTATGCCTGATATTTATAACTATTTTCAACTTGTTCGTATTAATATGTTTATCCATTGTGCAGGTCGCAATCAATTTTATTAATTGTGTAAGATAATTTAATTAAATCATTGTCAAGCATATAAGATTAAAAAGCAAATTAAACTAATTGTATCTCATTTCGGGTGGAAGTGAAAGTTAATTAATTACACTTTAGTTTAAAATAAAGTATATCTTGAGTGCACTTTTGTCCAGGTCACTGATTCTTACATTTAGCCGACTGTTCTACAGAAAATGGACACGTGTAATGAAAGATAAAGAGTTCTACACCACTCGTTTATTCTTATGTATATTTACTAACGTTCACCGAATTTATACAAAATTTCCTCAGCCACATAATTTTTATTGTCGTTGTTCTTGTGCCTTAGCACTTAGGGTTTCAAAGAGGAGAAAGTGGTTGGTGTGTGGCTTTCGTGTCTTATTGTTATTATTACCATATCTTCGATTGCAATAAAATCCAACCTCTTGTGGAAAACAATATCTATCTAATATGACAATCATCACTTATAAGAAAATCCAGAAAAAAAAACATTACAAGATAACTCAATACCTTGAGTCGGCATGTGGTAGAAAATAGTAGTTCTGAAATGTTACAAAACATTTCAGGAGGCGTATGAACAAAATATAAAACAATACATACAACAAAAAATCATATATTTTTACTTAATTAACAATTTAACATATTACCAAAAAAGAATAATCATATATTAGTAGATAATAAAATCTTTCAGAGGAGGAAGGATGCTACAAAAGGCAGAGTAAAGATTCAACGAAGAATGTTAGGCTTGGTACTGATGGAAGTTAGGCACTAATCTACTGGATAATGTGAAATGGCACGTTACATCATTGTGATATTTTTTGTTTTCGTCACAGCCATACGTTTATCTTTTGAGATATCTCACCTTGTAATTTGTACACCATATAATTTCTTTTTATAAGGTGGTCTATCTTTTGTGATATCACAACTTTAAATTTTCAAAGCGTTAATCATTTCTAAAAAACTACATTTACTGTTGTTTTCTAACTAAAACTTGATAAATTGAACTTGATTTGTAGGACTCATAAGTTATATATATTCCACAGATACAAACACACTGATCTGATAGTAGAAAACAACATTAGAGAATCAATTTGGATCATTTATTTGAGTGAAGATAAAAAAAGAAAGGTGGGTGGGTAGGTAGGTCCACATACATGGTATTGATAAAGTCCATTGTCTATAAGCTTCTAGGATTTTAATTATGTGGTTCATATTTATTCGACAACATCTTTTGTGCCTGCCGCCTTTATAGCCAAACGGGATAAAAGTGAAGGAATCAGATATTCGTGTGTGATAAAGAAAGGCCTCTTGACTTTGTGATAATCAGTGTGAAAAGATTGTGTGGTGTGTAGAAAAGAGCCAGACCGGTGAAACTATTTATGGACCAACCGTTCCTTTTGGATCTCGAGTGTGGTAGAGAAGTAGGTCAAAGTGTAGTAACAAACAATTTTGGACAATTATCACAATATGGTGTACTTCTAATTTTAAGTGGTTGAAACATTAAAAATATAATTTATAATATTTTTTGGTATTTATAAATATATGTTCTATTCATCTTACATATCAATTATCAATGTATCTATTTAGATAATATATGAATAAGAAAAGATGGAGGAATAGCTCCCTCCCACAACCTCTTTAAGCAAATTTGTATTTTATCATTAGCTGTTGAAATGACTTGGAAGCCCAAAAAGGGCACAGAGGAATAGTGATCTCAAGGAAAGATAACACCAGCACAAGTTGAACAAACCTATAACATAAAGAACAAGTCGAGTCTAGTGATATATATAAGTCCCTACAATATTCCCCTCGGCAATATAAAACTTTCATAGAACATATTGTTTATACATAAACGTTACCTTACTCTCGAGCACAGATTTAACCGGGATTTCAAGTTTAGTCACACGGTTTGCCTTCACTGACAATTTGTCATTGAGAACAACACTGGAGCCAAACCAGACATCTCCAGAGACCTCAAGACTATCAAGCTCAACTATACTCCCGGGGTTATAATGAAGATCATACAATAATTATCAAATGAAAATTATTTGAATAAAAATAATTAATACTGAAATGAAAGCAATAACAGCTTAGATATTCTTAAAACAATATCATAACAAACAAGCCAAACCGGCAACAAACATAACATTGTTTTATCTAAGGGACTTCCCTTAGAAATTATTATAAGGTTTTGAAACCAAGCAAAAGCATGAAAGATATGAGTCTGATTCAATAGAGAATCATCAGAGAATATATAGTCTTCTCACTCAAAAACATTATTTGAAAAAAAAGATTTAAAGAGAACCGAATAGTTTGAGAACTGGTGAAACAGCTCTCACTGACCATCACCGCAGCCAAGCATGCGTTTAACCCTTTGAATAGTGGTGCTAATCAAGCTATCAACTTTGGTGGTCCATTCATTCATTTGGTGTTGATCAAAGATGGTCGGAGCGAGAATCTGGAAAGCCACGGTGAGGAGCGTCTTACCACTGTCGAGGCCACCGTCTAGCTCACCGGCGGCTGTGGAAGGACGGCCGTCACGGGAGATGGTGAAACCTGATGGGAGGATTGGAATGTTTGAAGGATGGACATTGCCTGAAAAGGCATTTTGTGCTGTCTTTATATCCACTGGTGCGTAGACCACCATACCTCCTAATGCGTCTATGAAGCTGTCTTGTATTATCATCAAGTCACGATTCTCCGTTGCACCTGAAGGCTACATAACATATACATATACACAGATAAAAACATTAGTTAACAGTAAAAGTTAATGCGAAACATATATATATGAACATATTTAACTTGACTCTAACCATTACTTTTTTGCACTTTATGTATAAGATATTCACACAATTCTTATTGTCTGTTCCAGTGACAAAGCGAGCGACTTCAGTGACCAGACTCTCTTGGCAGAGAACGTCCCACTATTTTTTCACACACAACAAATAAATTTCTTGTTAATTAATTAACAATGTGAAAATAAACTACATTTGTATCAAATAAATAAAAAGATATGGACATGTGCAATCAAAAGATCCTTACCTGGTCTCGAACCTCAAGATCTTTGAGGAAGTTATAGACCTGGAGAGGAGGGAGAGGGAGACATAAAGATAAACCAGCGCAGACAACGACACCGACCGGTTGACCTGCTTCTTCGTTTACCCGCGTTGAAATCCTAACTCCACTACTGTTAGATGTAGTCTGTTGCGAAAAACCGGAATTTTCAGGCATTTTTAGTATCCATGCGAAATTCTTCAACATTCTTTCTCCTAAATCCATCATGTCCCTTCTTCCGTTTATGGTTTCCACAACTATATAAAAAGAAGAATATAAAGTAATATTAATAAATTACAAACTTGTAAAAGGATAACTATATAGCATGGGATTCTGATATATATTAATTTAGTTACCTCCGGGGAGGTCGGTGTTGGGGAAGACAGAGACGGTGCGAAGAGCCAGCCTCTCACACATTCTCTCAAGAGTTGCGGTCCAACGGCGAGCACCGTAGCCACAACCGCCGCATAAGAGGTCTTTGTAAATCCGATGTGTCCGCACTTTGTCATTTACTTCCACGTGCTCCACCCACGTCACCTGCTCATTTTGTTTGTCAAAGTTTTAGTTTTAGTTTTCTAGGGTCTTTCAAAACTGTAATTGAAATGTTTTACATGTTTTGACTAATTTGTTTTCCAGCAATATGATGGTACATTACAATATAATGATCAAATCACACTCTAATTCTCATTATGCTGAAAAGGGCACTTCAAATTATAATATAAGCTAAATAAATAGATATATTTCTTTTCGAACCTCGTTAGACGCTAGCTAAATATAATATATGAAACTAAGTCAATACATAGTATAAAATTTATAGTTAAGAGTAATATATGAAACTATTTAAAATAACTAAGTACATATATATATAATGAGAAGAGAGGAGACCTTAGAATCACCATTGGGCAAGGCTTGGATGAGGCAACCAGATGGACGTTTGAAGCAAGCTGGAGTCCCAAACTGAAACTTAAAGGCTACTTTATGGTACGAGACGTCAGCAATCACCCAGAGATCTTCCTCTAGTTGTTGGCAAGATCGTAGGATCATAAACTCTCTCGGTGGCAGCAATGGCGACAGTATGTGCAGATGTCCATACATCTATTTAATGTATAAGCCCATTTTTTGTTTGTTCACCAAGTAATTATATGTATATATATTAATAATTAAACATAAAAGTAGAAAAATGTTATAAGATTCATACCAATTTCAAGAAGTTTTCTCTTTGTGGATCTGTGGATTCCATCACGTGAATCGTTCTAGCTTCACTCACAATTGTTGAGAAAAGATTCGCCCATTTCTCCTGTAACAATTTATAATATTAAAGCTTAAATAAATTTATAAAAAAAGATTTTTTTAGATTTTTTCTATAATCATGGCATATACTATTTACAGTGCTGTGCATAACATTTTAGGGTTCAAGACATACATCTTTAAAAAAAAAATCTATAAAATGTTTATGAAAATTTACTCAATATACCAACAAAAAAGATATCTAAAATTCTCTTTTTGGTCAAATCTAAACTTCTTATATACATGAATTTTAGTAAAACGACAAAACTATAATAATAAGAATTTAATATAAAATTAATATATGATTGTAAACGTCTTCATCATTTATATATGTTATTTATATACAATATAGATGTAAAGTTTTAAGTGATAAAATAATATAGAAAAATACAATATTAACCAAAAAATATTTGATAAAAATATTGACAAAACAAAAAAATCAGTAAAAAATATCAAAATATAATAAAATTCCGGTGATAAAATGAACTTAAAATATAAAATATCATAAAGTAAATATGATGTAAAATATATTAAACCAAATAAATATAGATAATAATGATTAATTAGTTAATTACTATAAATATAAATGTAAAATATATTTGGTTAACTATTTGAGAAAAGTAAAAAATAAATGTAACCCCTAAAATTTGTCATGTGAGAAGGGTATGAGCAGCAACTTTATTTAAGCAATGAACACGACTTTGTCTGTTTAAATATATAACAATTAATAATATCATTTTTATTAAATTTAAATAATATTACGCACCGTATCTAACAGCATGTTCACCAAGTTGTTAGCACCCATTGGAATCACTGCGACTTCCTTGGAAGACTCAATACGAGCACTTGGACTCTTAAAATGGCTAGAATTGGTAAAACAATTCTCATAGTACTTCTGATCAATGACGAGTCTACCATCGATTGACGACTTGATCCACATTCGTTCTTCAGTTTGAATCACATCTATTACCTCCGTCATGGCATTTGCCATCGCTTGATTCATCATCATTGTCTCCATTTGAGATGGTGGCAGGAAATGTTGCGGAGGCCTTCGTGGCTGAGTTGACTGGGAGATGTTATGCGTTCATGAGAGTATGATTCTCTACCCACTCTTGGTGGCTCCACGAGATGGTTGGAAGAGGTTCCATATGTGACATGTGGATTGCTAGAAGATGATGCATACAATGATGAACCAGGGAGATAGGCCAATGCATTGGCACTAGGATTTGAGTGGCATTCACTCTTGTTTACCATACTTGAGAGTCTGTCACGCTGATATCCATTTTTTTATCAAAAAAACATTAGTTATGTAGATATATACACTTTAGTTTAAAAGAAAACGTGACAGTTTGTAAAACCAGATTAACAAGGAAACAAATCAGATTATATTTTACAAATCAGTTGAATCGATTAAGTTGCAATAAGTAATTGAAAATCTCTAATATAGAAAAGGACAAGCAAAACTAAAAATAAAACATCCATCCAAATATATAATACAGTTTTATGGAAAAAAGTTTGTGCATTTGATACTTATATTTAGTAAAAGCAGTTTTACTGTAAAAAATAACACATCGACATAATTTGTAAACAAAACAAAGAAATAATTCATTTACATATTGTAACGTAGATTTATGAGACTAAATAGTTGAATTGTGCAAAATCGACAAATTTTCTAAAAAAATCGATTAAAATCATTGTCAATAGAATAAATGTGAAAGGATTACTCTCAAAAAAGTTTGTTTTTTATAATTTTACCATTAAATTTTTAATATCATTTTATACTTTTTTACTTTATTTTATTGGTTGTCTGAAACAATTTGGTTGCATAAATTTTCCATAAAAGCTTTTATATCATTTTGAAAGTTTTCTTAACTATTTACCACTATATTTAATATATTAACTGAACGGTATTACTATGTTTGATATATAAAATGAAAGTAATTTAAAAAACTTTAACCATTTTATTGGTTTTATGTCGATTTTGTCAAAAAATATTGCATGTATAACAAATAAAATTAATAAACAAATATTGTTCTTATAATTAATTATTAAAAACAAATTATATGCATTTGGTGTAATTTACATATTTATAGTATGACTCATAAGTATATTAAATTTAACATTAACCAATTTCTTTGTATTATATTCAAAAATTTAATTTAATGGTGATAAAAAATCAGTTATCAGGTCAGAAAAATATACTCATAGAGACATATCTTCTTTTTAAAATTGGATGTTGACTTTATATAAAGCATGTAAAATAAATAAAAAGAATTTATTCAGAAAATATTACCTTTAAATGAAAAGGAACTTGTACATTTAGTAATTTTATATCTAATGCTAATGCAGGTTTATTAAAAAAAATTGTATATACAAATAATTCATAAAAGTAAACAAATAATCGTTATAGAATATTTTAATATAAGCGTGAAATTCTGATATTTTAGTGATTGAAATGTGAATTATCCAATGGATGTTTTGTTTTAAATTTGCTTATTTTATTTATTTATATCAGTTTTTCATTGAAGTTTGTAATATAAGTTTGAACAATTTTAAAACATTTATCATTAGATTTGATAAATTAGATTAATGGTGAACATACAAACCTTGATAAATTCTTCTATACTTTTTATTAATCTAATCTGTAAATACTTCATGGAAAACAATCAGAACTATAAAATCGACGAGCCAAAAATTTCAACTAGCAAAATCATTTTTAATTAAAAGACTTGTCTGTTTTGTATATTTTATAGATTTATATTGTTTATGCATCACCTAAGTATATTAAGTTTAACACTAACCAATATATTCTAGTGTTAGAATTGAGATATTCATTTAACGATGGAACAACTGATGAAAATCACAATAGTAATTAAAAACTGAAAAATTATGCATGAAAACACACCTCTTCTCTGAGACATGAGTTATCTGCAAGGAGGTTTTGGAGATGGAATGTGTGGAATCCTTGCCCAAAAGGAGGGCCACCACATGGAGGGCAAGTCGCTGTGTTCAATACCTCTTGCATTGCTTCAATGTTACGTCTCATTTTCATATTCTCGGTTCTAAGTGATGCATTGTCTGCTTTTTCACTTTGAATCTGTAATTTATTTATTTAAAATAAAAGAATTATTAATAATTTTAAAATCACTTCAAAATTTTCATGGATTTATTTGAATATGCAAATACTGCGTAGATTCTATTGTAGTAAGAAAAAAAATCTAATATGTATTGGTAATTTCGACGAATAAAACAATAGCTGGTAAATTATTCTCACTTGTTTTAGTTAAAGTAAACCCGTTCATGTCATATATGGAATGATAATATGTAAAAATAAATACTAACTACAACAAAAATTTACTTTGGTGTGCGTTCTTTTGTTTTGAAACCAAAATTTTATTTGTTCTACTGTAAGTTTCAGTTCTTCTCCTAATTTAAGTCGCTGCAACTCGTCTGGGTGTTGACACTCCTTGAAATACCTAAAAATCAGTTGTAAAAGCATTAATTATTAATTAAGATTTTTTTCATCTAAAAATTAACTATAAACTAAATTAAGATCTTACGCTTCGAGCCTTTGAGTTTGTTGATTAGAGTGGCGGTGGTAAATCTTCTTATTCCCATCGCTTGTGGGAAGAGAAGTTTCATGTTCATCACTTGAATTGTTATCACGAGTAGAAGCCATTTTTAACCCAATTGAAAGAAATATGCAATATCTGTTAACCATTTAAAAGCTATTTATATAGAAAACTGTGAAAGACATATATGGTTTAATTTTTTTTTCCTTATTATTTGTCCATTGTGTAAAAGTCTGTTCTATGACCTCAATATTTTATTAATTTTAAATGGAACAAATATGATCTTTTTTTTTGTCAATAAAAACTCAAAACAAGACAGAATATAGCTCTTTATAAATAAAATCTCATTACAGATTTTTTTTCTTATATGGATGTTACTGTAAAGGTATTAATGAATTTTTTATTTTATTTATTCTTTCACTAAAAATGATTTTCTATTACTTTTTGGATTTACAACCAGTTTCCACCTACGTACATCGGCTAAGGATTAGAGACATACCTTTAAATTAGTCATTAAGTATATTGTCCAGCTATGAATAAATCAAGGTGAGTTGTTGACAAACAAATATTGAAGTGCGATACGGGATTTTTATCATCCCCTAAATTAAAACATAATAAGTCTTGGGTGTCCACTTCTTATAATAAACATGATTTATTTAAATGATAATGTTAATTAGAGAGACTGTAATTCAAATGAAATGAAAGAATGAGTTTTTTTTTAAAACATCTTCAGATGATTTATTTAATTGCATTTTACAAATTTTGAATTGGCCTTTTTCATAAAATTCACCAATATTTTGAAAAAAAATAATATAGAAAAATATGTTTAGATATTTAGTGCATTTAGTCGAGAAATTTTTTACTTATTAAAATTTAATAATACCAAATTTTAAATATCTAAAATATAGTTCTAAATATATTAATTTCTTAGCACATGATACTTATAACTATTCATTCCCAAATTCTATAAATAACTTTACAAAAGAAACAGCCGGATTGTTAGTAACATCAAGTTATATTAGTTAGATTAATTACCATGATCTTTTTTTCTTATGAAACTTGTTCATACAATTGTATTTGAGCATTTCATCTATTATTTTAGTTTACATATCTTTTTGTGTGTATACAGTGTCATGTATATTAAATACTCTATAGTTTAAAATGTCTGAATTGAATCTACATTCAAAACAATCTTTGTGCGTGTATTCAAAACAATACTCAAGCCCCATATCTTTTGTGTGTATATTCAGAACAAAAGACAAAACAAATTTCAAATAATTTTTCTTATGATGTTTAGTATCTAATTGCTTATATTTTAATATTTTAGAAAATTCATTTTGATATATCAACTACTTAAAAGTAGGAATAGAATAAATAAAACATAATTTATTTCTAAAAATTAGTGTTAGGGTTGTATGATTATATATATATACATTATATAATTTAATTTTATGCTAACAATTATCAATTATTTATGTATTATACTTTCATTTATTTTGCTTCTATGATATAATTAAAATGAGCTTTAGGTCTATACAACCAGAATGACTATCTTATTTTAATGGATTTATCCATTTGCTATAAAAACTTAACCTTTTATTCATAAAATATAAATCTTGAATAAATAAATTTTTGTGAAAATTGAAAATTTACCTTTCTTATACAAACAGAAGCAATAAAATGTGATAAATAGATTTTTGTGTAAAGAACTAGAGAATAAAAATATGTTTTATTTTGATTAAAAGATATACTTACATGCATTTATAACAGATACATACATGAATTTGAAATGTTTTTCTAATTCACCAAATAAAACATATCAAAACATAAAATGTGAAACATATAATGATTTTAAGAGATATTAAAAGCCGACATATGAAAAAATCATAGCTATAGTAATATACTACATGAATATATATATATATATATAAATAAAATAAATGAGTTTGGTGCATAATTGTGAAAAGCATAATTATTTTTCACATGTTTTTAATCCATCTTTAGTGTTAATTTCGGCTTTCCTTATTAATTTTGTCAAAAATTCTGAAATTATTTAGTTAGTTATTTTTTACCATCATACTAACAGATTTTATAAAGCATATAGTATCCTATTTTACAATAAAATTATTAAAATAAAATTAAAAAAAATTATTTATTAAGGTGATTTTAGGTACTATAATTTTTAGTTATATATAAGTAATTATTAAAAAAAACACAGAGAATGGATATATGGAATAGGATTATTTTTATCAATACATATTGATTTATTTATTTAAAGACTACATACTCATAATAATTATTACAACTGAATTAAAGATAACACAACGTCTATAGTAAAATAATTTTACCTATAAAATTTTATTTTCATATATCTGTATATAGAATAAAATATTATAATATATAGTATTGTTAGTCAACTAAAATGTATTTGAAACTATTTATTTCTTTATACTTATTAGAGTAATTGGAAACTAAAGTTACCGAGAACAAAGTTTCTATAATACAATGATCCCAGCTAATATTAATTTATTTACATATATATATTTATATTTAATAATAAAATCACATAAAACAAAAAAAAAGTCCAAATATATTTAATGCATAAAAATTATTTTTGTTAAGTACAAATATAATAAAACTTTACAACTTTAGTTTCATTTTACCACAAAGTCATTATCATTTTTCATGGATTAATTAAAAAAAACATTGCCGCTTACAGATTTTATAGTCTTATTTCTCTAATTGTCCTACTTGAAGCAGATTTTCTTCGTGACATTGTGAAACATTTTGTTGCATAGAATAAAATAAAAAGGAAACTTTTTCCTAATCAATGAAATGGGATTAATGTAGTTAATTGACAGTAAGAACGCTTAGTTGGCTCCAAGTATATGTGCATATTATTCTTTCCCGCCTTCTGATTAGATATATTTGTTTCCTTACATACTAGAAACATGACATAGCTTTATTCGAAAAAAAACTATTGACGAATCTGGTCAATAATTGGTACTAATCCAAAATTATGTATATCTTTAGTACTAATCCAAAATATGTAAAAATTAGGAAAAAAATATATTTCGTATTGAGAAGAAAACAAATAGATTTCAACTAAGAAAATAGGAAATAAAATTTAGAAAATCTGAAAATAATTCATTCTAATTAACCCCATATAGAATAAGACTTTGTGGTTCAAGAAAATTACAGTTTCTATTTTTTATATCAAATATCTATTTAAAATTATTTATATAAAATAACTATTATAATTGGGGTCAACCATGAGGCTTTGACAAAATCAATCAGTAAAATATGAATAACAAATAGAAGAACTTATAATCCATATGGACCTAATATGCAGCATGTAACCCAAAAAAATCATACACAGTATATTACAGTGCACTACAAAGTATTATGCAAAAAAAAAAAAACGTTAAGCATATTAAAATTTAAGAGTATATTAAAAAGATATTAACAAAAAATAAATTGATAGGAAAATTTACCGATGTTCTCGAGAATGATATGTTTAGATGCTTAAAGAAGTATGAATAAACTATAAGAACATTGATTCAGAAATAAAAAAAAAGTTAAAAGATAAGATTGAATTTAAATAAAATGAGAATTATATGGGTATGCCAAAAAGAAAAATAGAACCAGCTTATATCCGTGAAAATAATTTATTCTCTATTCTACAAAATTTTGGTGTATATATAGGATACCAAAGATTCTAGAATGAAAAAAAACTAAAGAATATTTTCTTACTTTATCGTATCTATATATGTCATAATCGTACGGATGTTAGTCAATCTGATCTACTTTAGTCTAAATTCATATAAACTTATAAATATTTGATTCTAGTCTAAAATTATGTTTACGTTTTAAAGTTTGGCCCAATTCTAACAGAACAAAAAACTCTTGACTTTCAGAGTATTTTTTTAAAGCAAAACAAATAAAAAATAGTAAGTTGGATTGATAGAGCAGTAAATGATTTATATATAATATCATAAAAATTAAATATATGGTATATAATTTATTTATTTCTAAATAATATAGATATGTTTATATTTATAATATATATATATATATTTATGTTATGCTATTAAAAATGAGTGATCTGTAATTATAGAAATTATATTATATTTTAAATGTGATATTTTTTTAAATTTAAAGATATTAAATTGCAAATTTTATTTATAAAAATATATAATTATTTTTGGATATAAACATAATTTTCATATTATTAAAAAAGTTAATAATTATATATACTTATTTTTATTTTATATATATATATATATTTTAAATGCAAATACTTTAACAAAAGCTCAATAATTTTTACTATATACATTATAAAAGCTAAATGTTCATTTGGAAAAGATAATGGTAGTATTATTATATTTAGTCTAAAAATAATATTTTTTCAATTTTATAAAAATATGGGTTACTTACAAATCTATACTATTATTTGCGAAGTGATTTTTCGCGACGGAGTTCTCACGTTAAAAGTTAGAGTGGTTAATATCGTTTATGCCCTTAATGAATAAATTATATAAATTATTCAAAAATAAAAACGAATTTTAATTATTTTTATTAGATAAATGATTAAAATTAATAATAATAAAAATTATCCAAAATCTAAATATTTTTTAAAATAAAAAGATGCCCTTTAATAAATAAAATATATAAATTATTAAAAAGTAAAAACGAATTTAAATTATTTTATTAGATAATGATTAAAATTAATAATAATAAGAATTATCTAAAATATAAAAATTATTTAAAATAAAAATATAATCTGATATATATATATATATATATAAATTATTTAAAATAAAAATATAATCTGATATATATATATATATATTGTGTTGTTATCTAAAAAAATCTTTTAATTAAAATTTAAAACGAAAAAATAGAAAACAAAAAATTATATATAACTCTAAGCTAAACGGGATTTTAAAACAACTCCGGTGAAGAAAAGCATTATTTAGTCAACTAAAAATCGGAGATAGAAGAGGATTTTGCAAAGAAACAGCTCCGATTTAGTTGAAATAGATACAAACAAAACTTGCCATTGCGAAAGGGAGATCCGCTATCGGAACTGGAATCGCCTAGCGAAAGTATATCTTACATCCTAAACAAAACAAAAAACAAAAAAAGTTTGGTAACCGGCGGCACAAGGCCTCCGGCCACGGTGACTGCAACTTGGATTAAGAAAACTTCTAGAGAGAAGGTAGAGGAAAAAGGAGAGAGAAATTGTTGATCCAAACTTATTTTCCTTTACGGCTTTGATCTGTCTTTTTCGGCTTTTGACTATTTTAAAAAGTAACTAATTTTTCATTTTTCTCATGCACATGCGTTGTACCTGAGCATCTACTTCTTCATGTAACTAACCTAAAACATTAAACTTTTTTAAATGATAAAGTTATTCACAAATTAAAAAAAATCTACTTCCTCCTTTTAAACTTTAAAAAAATCTAAAGTTTATTTCCTTTCTTCTTAATTAATAAAAATATAGAAATCTATCTTTCAATTTGAAAAATTGAATCGATAAATATACATTCAAAATTTATCTTACAGAAAAAATAATATTAGTTTAGATAATAATACAATTAAAATTTATTTTTGCCAAACATGTTTTTTCTTTCTTTTAGAATGATCTTTTATTTTATTATGATAAATTCATGTTTAAGGTTTACTTATATATAATATATAAAAATAAATTTAATTTAACGTGTAAGTCCAGAGGCGAAAATAACTTCACAAATATATAAATTTAATTTAACGTGTGAGTCCAGAGGCGAAAATAACTTCACAAATATATAAATTTAATTTAACGTGTGAGCCCAGAGGCGAAAATAATTTCACAAATATATATATATATATATATATATATCATTATATTATATTATTACATTCTTTTAATTTAAAAATAATTACGTATTATATTTTTCAATTTTCTTTTTTCAATCATATACAATTAAAAATTTTACTTTATGAATATTTATTTATGTGTTTTCTGTTTTTGATTTTTTTTGTTAAAATATATTTTCTGGATAACAACACAATATATATAGGAATTATGTTTTTTACTTTAAATATATATTTAGATTATGGATAATTCTTATCATTATTATTAATTTAAATCATTTATCTAATCAAATAAAGTTTAAATTCGTTTTTATTTTTGGCTGATTTATATATTTTATTTATTAAGGGTATAAACGATATTAACCATTCTAACTTTTAACGTGGGAGCTCCGTCGCGAAAAATAGCTCCGTCGCGAAAAATCACTTCGCAAATAATACTGTAGATATAATAACATATAAATTTATATCACTAAGATAAAATTCGCTTTTAAATAATTTATATATAAATCTATAAATTTTATTAAAGATATATTGACTTTAACCGCTCCAATATTTATATATTTAATATTTAATTATATAATTAAGGGTATCTTTATACAAATGTTTTTGTTTATTTAATATTTAATTATAAATTATTTTAAGTTTTGAATTTTATAATAGAATGATATAATTTATCCAATACCAAAATAAAAATACAAAAGAAAATATAAATAATAATTTATTTTTATAGTTTTTAATCAGTAATGTATATATTAATAAGTAATTTTATAAAATGTTTATGCCCGAATGTGCGGGCAATCCACCTAGTTATAAAATATTTCGTAGAATATTAATCAAATCCCCTAAACATTGTTTTTAGGCTACATAACCTAGATTTTGTTTTCCTAAGGCTTTTCATTCACCTAACATGTCTACAAAATTATTGGAATTTTGGGCCCTACAAAAATTTGAAAACTCAAAAATGATTGGGCCTGATTAAATTGCTAAGAGCTTTAATGTTTAAAAGACAATTAGAAAAGGGAGATTAAAACTTTTTTTCTGGTATGACATCCAAGCTCATCTAGACCCGTTGAGAAAGCTAGCCGATGCTGATGTGAATACCATACTCACTATATATGATTTAGCATACTGTTTATTGTAAGAATACATTTTAAATATGTTTTTAACGAAAGAAAACACAACTGACAAAAAAAAACTAACGATATACTATGTAATAGAGTGCACTCTCTTTCTTTCTGCCGGCTAAATTTTTTATTGAAATTCTTGCAAATATAGAGTGCACTTTCTTTTGCTATCGATGTAGTTTTTGCTTATTGTTTTAAGATAAAGGCGAAGCAAATAATATCACCTTTACAGTTAGTTCTTAGTTGGATAGTAATCATATCATATACTAGATCGGTTAATACTAAAAAATATTATCACATACATCAACCATGCACTACGCAGGATCTCATGTAGTAAATGATGAAATATAAATAAATTAACCATACCAGGTTGGTCAATACGCGTCATCTTCCGAGTACCAACAATGTAAAATAAGTAGTCAACGTTTTGTCTGAATGCATGGACCAACCGATTCATGAGAAAGCATTTATTTAATTTTAACATAGGCACAATTTAACACATGAATGTATTCCATAAAAAAATTATCTTTTCCTCGGACCCCATTCATCAGTGAGTTTGCAAGCATTGAATATATTTATCTTGTTTCCAAATCAATTTTCTTAAAAATAACTGATAAAGAAACAAAATAAAACCAATTGTGCTTTATAGCACTCCATGTGTTTTCATGCGTTTCGGGGGTCCTAATGATTCTAATTTAGATTTAGAAACACAAATCAAACTTCAAAACGTAAATTTCTCAAACTAGACATTGGGTGTAACACTTCAAACGAAATTATAGGCATGTGTTCTGTTAATTCAAACAAAGTATAGGCCTTTGGAAGAAATTGTAGAAAAAGGGACTTCCCTTAGAAATTATTATAAGGTTTTGAAACCAAGCAAAAGCATGAAAGATATGAGTCTGATTCAATAGAGAATCATCAGAGAATATATAGTCTTCTCACTCAAAAACATTATTTGAAAAAAAAGGATTTAAAGAGAACCGAATAGTTTGAGAACTGGTGAAACAGCTCTCACTGACCATCACCGCAGCCAAGCATGCCTTTAACACTTTGAATAGTGGTGCTAATCAAGCTATCAACTTTGGTGGTCCATTCATTCATTTGGTGTTGATCAAAGATGGTCGGAGCGAGAATCTGGAAAGCCACGGTGAGGAGCGTCTTACCACTGTCGAGGCCACCGTCTAGCTCACCGGCGGCGGTGGAAGGACGGCCGTCACGGGAGATGGTGAAACCTGATGGGAGGATTGGAATGTTTGAAGGATGGACATTGCCTGAAAAGGCATTTTGTGCTGTCTTTATATCCACTGGTGCGTAGACCACCATACCTCCTAATGCGTCTATGAAGCTGTCTTGTATTATCATCAAGTCACCATTCTCCGTTGCACTTGAAGGCTACATAACATATACATACACCGATAAACCAAACATTAGTTAACAAAGATGTGGGTTACTTTGAAATCATATATAATATTTGGTCTATTATAGAGGTGACAACTCAAATGTGAAACATATATATGAACATATTTAACTTGACTCTAACCATTACTTTTTTGCACTTTATGTATAAGATATTCACACAATTCTTATTGTCTGTTCCAGTGACAAAGCGAGCGACCTCAGTGACCATACTCCCTTGGCAGAGAACGTCCCACTATTTTTTCACATACAACAAATAAATTTCTTGTTAATTAATTAACAATGTGAAAATAACTACACTTGTATCAAATAAATTAAAAAAGGTGAATAGGTATAGAGTACTTGTGCAATCAAAAGATCCTTACCTTGTGGCGAACCTCAAGATCTTTGAGGAAGTTATAGACCTGGAGAGGAGGGAGAGGGAGACATAAAGATAAACCAGCACAGACAACGACACCGACCGGTTGACCTGCTTCTTCGTTTACCCGCGTTAAAATCCTAACTCCACTACTGTTAGATGTAGTCTGTTGCGAAAAACCGAAATTTTCAGGCATTTTTAGTATCCATGCGAAATTCTTCAACATTCTTTCTCCTAAATCCATCATGTCCCTTCTTCCCTTTATGGTTTCCACAACTATATAAAAATAAGAATAGAAAGTAATATTAATAAATTACAAACTTGTAAAATTTATTAAAAACAGAGAGAAAATATATAAAGGTCCTTTACATGCTAAAACTAGCACTCGTCAACAATTTTATTTCACTTGTCAACATCGTTTTTGCGTGTAAGAGTTTTTCCTAGAAAAACATGTTATGAATAAAAATAATTTGACTATCACATATCACAAATAGTAATTTGGACTAGATTGATAACTATATAGCATGGGATTCTGATATATATTTAATTACCTCCGGGGAGGTCGGTGTTGGGGAAGACAGAGACGGTGCGAAGAGCCAGCCTCTCACACATTCTCTCAAGAGTTGCGGTCCAACGGCGAGCACCGTAGCCAAAACCGCCGCATAAGAGGTCTTTGTAAATCCGATGTGTCCGCACTTTGTCATTTACTTCCACGTGCTCCACCCACGTCACCTGCTCATTTTGTTTGTCAAAGTTTTAGTTTTAGTTTTCTAGGGTCTTTCAAAACTGTAATTGAAATGTTTTACATGTTTTGACTAATTTGTTTTCCAGCAATATGATGGTACATTACAATATAATGATCAAATCACACTCTAATTCTCATTATGCTGAAAAGGGCACTTCAAATTATAATATAAGCTAAATAAATAGATATATTTCTTTTCGAACCTCGTTAGACGCTAGCTAAATATAATATATGAAACTAAGTCAATACATAGTATAAAATTTATAGTTAAGAGTAATATATGAAACTATTTAAAATAACTAAGTACATATATATATAATGAGAAGAGAGGAGACCTTAGAATCACCATTGGGCAAGGCTTGGATGAGGCAACCAGATGGACGTTTGAAGCAAGCTGGAGTCCCAAACTGAAACTTAAAGGCTACTTTATGGTACGAGACGTCAGCAATCACCCAGAGACCTTCCTCTAGTTGTTGGCAAGATCGTAGGATCATAAACTCTCTCGGTGGCAGCAATGGTGACAGGATGTGCAGATGTCCATACATCTATTTAATGTATAAGCCCATTTTTTGTTTGTTCACCAAGTAATTATATGTATATATATTAATAATTAAACATAAAAGTAGAAAAATGTTATAAGATTCATACCAATTTCAAGAAGTTTTCTCTTTGTGGATCTGTGGATTCCATCACGTGAATCGTTCTAGCTTCACTCACAATTGTTGAGAAAAGATTCGCCCATCTCTCCTGTAATAATTTATAATATTTAAGCTAAAATAGTTTTTTTTTAAAAAGAGTTTTCAAGATCTTTTTTATTATCATGGCATATACTATTTACAGTGTTGTGCATAACATTTTAGGGTTCAAGACATACATCTTTAAAAAAATTCTATAAAATGTTTATGAAAATATACTCAATATAGCATCAAAAAAGATATCTAAACTTCATTTTTTGGTCAAATCTAAACTTCTTGTAAACGTCTTCATCATTTATATATGTTAGTTTAAATATATACAATATAGATGTAAAGTTTTAAGTGATAAAATAATATAACAAAAATAAAAAATACAATACTAGCCAAAAAATATTTGATAAAAATATTGACAAAACAAAAAAAATCAGTAAAAATTATCAAAATATAATAAAATTCCGGTGATAAAATGAACTTAAAACATAAAATATCCTAAAATAAATATGATTTAAAATATATTTAACCAAATAAATATAAATAATAATTATCAATTATTTAATTACTATAAATATAAATGTAAAATATATTTGGTTAACTATTTGAGTAAAATAAAAAAATAAATGCTAACCCCTTAAATTTGTCATGTGTGAAGGGTATGTGCAACAACTATATTTAAGCAATGAACACGGCTATGACTGTTTAAATATATAACAAATAATGATATAATTTTTTTTGTTAAGCTTAAATAACATTACATACCGTATCCAAGAGCATGTCCACCAAGTTGTTAGCACCCATTGGAATCACTACGACTTCCTTGGAAGACTCAATACGAGCACTTGGACTCTTAAAATGGCTAGGATTGGTAAAAAATTCTCATAGTACTTCTGATCAATGACGAGTCTACCATCGATTGACGACTTGATCCACATTCGTTCTTCAGTTTGAATCACAGCTATTACCTCCGTCATGGCATTTGCCATCGCTTGATTCATCATTATTGTCTCCATTTGAGATGGCGACGGGAAATGTTGCGGAGGCCTTCGTGGCTGAGGTGACTGGGAGATGTTTATGCGTTCATGAGAGTATGATTCTCTACCCACTCTTGGTGGCTCCACGAGATGGTTGGAAGAGGTTCCATATGTGACATGTGGATTGCTGGAAGATGATGCATACAATGATGAACCAGGGAGATAGGCCAATGCATTGGCACTAGGATTTGAGTGGCCTTCACTCTTGTTTACCATACTTGAGAGTCTGTCACGCTGATATCCATATTTTTATCAAAAAAACATTAATTATGTAGATATCTACACTTTAGTTTAAAAAAAAACGTGAGAGTTTGTAAAACCAGATTAACAAGGAAACAAATCAGATTATATTTTACAAATCAGTTGAATCGATTAAGTTGCAATAAGTAATGGAAAATCTCTAATATATAAAAGGACAAGCAAAACTAAAAATAAAACATCCATCCAAATATATAATACAGTTTTATGGAAAAAAGTTTGTGCATTTGATACTTATATTTAGTAAAAGCAGTTTTACTGTAAAAAATAACATATCGACGTAATTTGTAAACAAAACAAAGAAATAATTCATTTACATATTGTAACGTGGATTTATGAGACTGAATAGTTGAATTGTGCAAAATCGACAAATTTTCTAAAAAAATAGATTAAAATCATTGTCAATAGAATAAATGTGAAAAGATTACTCTCAAATTTTTTTTTTTATAATTTTACCATAAAAGTTTTAATATCATTTTATACTTTTTACTTTATTAGTTGTCTGAAATAATTTGGTTGCATAAATTTTCCATAAAAGCTTTTATATCATTTTGAAAGTTTTCTTAACTATTTACCACTATATTTAATATATTAACTGAACGGTATTACTATGTTTGATATATAAAATGAAAGTAATTTTAAAAAACTTTAACCATTTTTATTGGTTTTATGTCGATTTTGTCAAAAAATATTGCATGTATAACAAATAATATTAATAAACAAATATTGTTCTTATAATTAATTCTTAAAAACAAATTATATGCATTTGATGTAATTTACATATTTATAGCATGACTCATAAGTATATTAAATTTAACATTAACCAATTTCTTTATATTATATTCAAAAATTTAATTTAATGGTGATAAAAAATCAGTTTTCAGGTCAGAAAAATATACTCATAGAGACATATCTTCTTTTTAAAATTGGATGTTGACTTTATATAAAGAATGTAAAATAAATAAAAAGAATTTATTCAAAAATATTACCTTTAAATGAAAAGGAACTTGTACATTTAGTAATTTTATATCTAATGCTAATGCAGGTTTATTAAAAATAATTGTATATACAAATAGTTTATAAAAGTAAACAAATAATCGTTATAGAATACTTTAATATAAGCGTAAAATTCTGATATTGTAGTGATTGAAATGTGAATTATCCAATGGATGTTTTGTTTTAAATTTGCTTATTTTATTTATTTATATCAGTTTTTCATTGAAGTTTGTAATATAAGTTTGAACAATTTTAAAACATTTATCATTAGATTTGATAAATTAGATTAATGGTGAACATATAAACCTTGAAAAAAATTTCTATACTTTTTATTAATCTTATATGTAAATACTTCATGGAAAACAAGCAAAACTATAAAATCGACGAGCCAAAAATGTCAACTAACACAATCATTTTTAATTAAAAGACTTGTCTGTTTTGTATATTTTATAGATTTATATTGGTTATCCATCACCTAAGTATATTAAGTTTAACACTAACCAATATATTCTAGTGTTAGAATTGAGATATTCATTTAACGATGGAACAACTGATGAAAATCACAATAGTAATTAAAAACTGAAAAATTTATGCATGAAAACACACCTCTTCTCTGAGACATGAGTTATCTGCAAGGAGGTTTTGGAGATGGAATGTGTGGTCTCCTTGCCCAAAAGGAGGGCCACCACATGGAAGGCAAGTCGCTGTGTTCAATACCTCTTGCATTGCTTCAATGTCAAGTCTCATTTTCATATTCTCGGTTCTAAGTGATGCATTGTCTACTTTTTCACTTTGAATCTGTAATTAGTTTATTTAAAATAAAAAAAATTATTAATAATTTTAAAATCACTTCAAAATTTTCATAGATTTATTTGAATATGCAAATACCTTGTAGATTATATTGTAGTAAGAAAAAAAAATCTAATATGTATTGGTAACTTCGACGAATAAAATAATGACTGGTAAATTACTCTCACTTGTTTTAGTTAAAATGAACCAGTTCATGTTCATGTCATGTATGGCATTATAATATGTAGAAATAAATACTAACTACGACAAAAATTTACTTTGGTTTGCGTTCTTTTGTTTTGAAACCAACATTTTATTTGTTCTACTGTAAGTTTCAGTTCTTCTCCCAATTTAAGTCGCTGCGACTCGTCTGGGTGTTGACACTCCTTGAAATACCTAAATCAGTTGTAAAAACATTAATTATTAATTAAGAATATTTTCATCTAAAAATTAACTATAAACTAAATTAAGATCTTACGCTTCGAGCCTTTGAGTTTGATGATTAGAGTGGCGATGGGAAACCTTCTTATTCCCATCGCTTGTGGTAAGAGAAGTTTCATGTTCATCACTTGAACTGCTATCACGAGTAGAAGCCATTTTTAACCTAAATGAAAGTAATATGCAATATCTGTTAACCATTTAAAAGCTATTTATATAGAAAACTGTGAAAGACATATATGGTATAATGTCCATGGTGTAAAAGTCTGTTCTATGACCTAAATATTTTATTAATAATAAATGGAACAAATATGATCTTATTTTTTTGTCAATAAAAATTCAAAACAAGACAAGACAGAATAGAGCCTTTTATAAATAAAATCTCATTACAGATTTTTTTTCTTATATGGATGTTACTGTAAAGGTATTAATGAAATCTTTTTTATTTATTTATTATTTCACTAAAAATGATTTTCTATTACATTTTGGATTTACAGCCAGTTTCCACCTACGTACATCGGCTAAGGATTAGAGACATACTTTTAAATTAATCATTTAATTATATTTTCTAGCTGTGAATAAATCAAGGTGGGTTGTTAACAAACAAATATTGAAATGCGATACCGGATTTTTATCATCCTCTAAATTTTTGACCAAAAAAAAAATCATCCCCTAAATTAAAACGTAATAAGTCTTGGATGTCCACTTCTTATAATAAACATGATTTATTTAAATGATAAAATTAATTAGAGAGACTGTAATTCAAATGAAATGAAAGAATGAGTTTAAAAAAAAAACTTTAGATGATTCATTTAATTGCATTATACAAATTTCAAATTGGCCTTTTTCATGTAACTATGTATATAATTTATGCATGAAAATTCACTAATATTTTGAAAAATTAATATACACAAATATGTTTAGATATTTAGTGCATTTAGTCGAGAAAATTTAATAATACCAAATTTTAAATATCTAAAATATATTTCTAAATATATTAATTTCGTAGCATATGATACTTAGAACTATTCATTCCAAAAGAAATAGCCGGATTGTTAGTAACATCAAGTTATATAAACTTGATTAACTGCCATGATCTTTTTTCTTATGAAACTTGTTCATACAACTGTATTTGAGCTTTTCATCTATTATTTTAGTTTACATATCTTTTTGTGTGTATACAGTGTCATGTATATTAAATACTCTGTAGTTTAAAATGTTTGAATCGAATCTACATTCAAAACAATCTTTTGTGTGTGTATTCAAAACAATACTCGGGCCCCATATCTTTTGTGTGTGTATTCAGAATAAAAGAAAAACAAATTTCAAATAATTTTTCTTGTGATGTTTAGTATCTAATTTTTTATATTTTAATGTTTTTGAAAATTCATTTTGGTATATCAACTAGCATATTAAAAGTAGGAATAGAATAAATAAAACATAACTTATTTCTGAAAAATAGTTTTTAGGGTTGTATGATTATCTATATATACATTATATAATTTAATTTTATGCTAACAATTATCAATTATTTATGTATTATACTTTTATATAGTTTGCTTCTATGATATAATTAAAATGAGCTTTAGGTCTATACAACCAGAATGACTATCTTATTTTAATGGATTTATCCATTTGCTATAAAAACTTAACCTTTTACTCATATAAATATAAATCTTGAATAAATAAATATTTGTGAAAATTGGAAATTTAATTTTTTATACAAACAGAAGCAATAAATGTGATAAATAGATTTTTGTGTAAAGAACTAGAGGATAAAAATATGTTTTATTTTGATTTGTAATATATACTTACATGCATTTATAACAGATACATACATGAATTTAAAATGTTTTTCTAACTCACCAAATAAAACATATCAAAACATAAAATGTGAAACATATAATAATTTTAAGAGATATTAGCTATAATAATTTACTACATGCATATATATATATATAATAAATAAATTTGGTACATAATTGTGAAAAGCATAATTATTTTTCACATGTTTTTAATCCATCTTTTGTGCTAATTTCGGCTTTCCTTATTAATTTTGTCAAAAATTCTGAAATTATTTAATTAATTAATTTTTACCATCATACTAAACAGATTTTATAAAGCGTATAGTATCCTATTTTACAGTAAAATTATTATAATAAAATTAAAATAAACTTTATTTATTAAGGTAATTTTAGGTACTATAATTTTAGTTATATATAAGTAATTATAAAAACTAAAAACACAGAGCATGAATATATGGAATAGGATGATTTTTATTAATACATATTGATTTATTTATTTAAATACTACATACTCATAACAATTATTACAACTGAATTACAGATTACACAACTTCTATAGTAAGATAATTTTACCTATATAATTTATTTCCATATATCTGTATATAGAATAAAATATTATAATATATAGTATTGTTAGTCAACTAAAAATGTATTGGAAAACTATTTATTTATTTATATTTATTAGAGTAATTGGAAACTAAAGTTACCGAGAACAAAGTTTCTATAATAAAATGATTCCAACTAATATTATATTTATTTATTTTTTGTCACACAATTTATTTATTTATATATATATATAGTTAATAATAAAATCACATAAAAATCCAAATATATTTAATGCATAAAAATTAATTTTGATAAGTACAAATATGATAAATAAATTAAATTTTAGTTTCATTTTATCACAAAGTCATTATCATTTTCATGGATTAATTAAAAAAACATTGCCGCTTACAGATTTTATAGTCTTATTTCTCTAATTGTCCTACTTGAAGCAGATTTTCTTCTTGACAATGTGAAACATTTTGTTGCATAGAATAAAATAAAAAGGAAACTTTTTCCTAATCAATGAAATGGGATTAATGTAGCTAATTGACAGTAAGAACGCTTAGTTGGCTCCAAGTATATGTGCATATTATTCTTTCCCACCTTCTGATTAGATATATTTTTTTCCTTACATACTAGAAACATGGCATAGCTTTATCCGAAAAAAATCATTGACCAATTTAGTCAATGATTTTTTTTTGAATAAAATTGTGACTGTTTTTAATATGTAAGATATGTATATCTTTAGTACTAATCCAAAAATATGTATGGATTAGGGAAACAATCTATTTCTTATCGTGAAGAAAACAAGTAGATTTCAATTAAGAAAATAAGAAATAAAATTTAGAAAAGCTGGAAATAATTCATTCTAACTAACCCACATAGGATAAGACTTTGTGGTTCAAGAGAATTACAGTTTATAACTTTTATATCAAATATCTATTTAAAATTTATATATAAAAATAACTATTATAATTGGGGCAACCATGAGGCTTTGACAAAATCGATCAGTAAAATATGAATAACAAATAGAAGAACTTATAATCCATATGGACCTACTATGAAGTAAACATGTAACCCAAAAAAATCATACACAGTATATTACAGTGCACTACAAAGTATTATGCAAAAACAAAGAAAATATGTTAAGCATATTAAAACTTGAGAGTATGTTAAAAAGATATTAACAAAAGTTATATTGATAGGAAAATTTACCGATGTTCGCAAGAATGATATGTTTAGATGTTTAAAAAAGTTTGAAGAATCTATAAGAATTTTGATTCGGAAAGAAAAAAAAATTAAAAGAAGATTGAATTTAAATAATATGAGAATTGTATGTGTATGCCAAAAAGAAAGACAGAACCAGTTTATATCTGTGAAAATAATTTAATTTTCTATTCTACAAAATTTTGGTGTATATATAGGATACCGAAGATTCTAGAATGAAAAATTTTAAAATATATTTTCTTATTTTATCGTATCTATATATGTCATTATCGTATATACAGATGTCAGTCAAGCCTATCTACTTTAGCGTAAATTCATATAAACTCGTAAATCTTTGAGTTTAGTCTAAAATTATGTTTACGTTTTGAAGTTTGGCCCAATTCTAACAAAACTAAAAAAAAATTCTTGACTTTCAGATTGTCCTTTTAAAGCAAAAAAAATATAAGAATAATAAGTTGGATTGATAGAGTAGTAAATGTTTTATATATAATATCATAAAATTAAATATATTGTATATAATTTATCTATTTCTAAATAATATAGATATGTTTATATATATATATATATATTATTTTATGTTATTTTATTAAAATGAATGATCTGTAATTATATAAATTATAATATATTTTAAATGTGATATATTTTTTTAAGTTAAAGATATTAAATTGCAAAATTTATTTTTAAAAATATATATTTATTTTTGGATATAAAGATAAATTTTCATATTATTAAAAAAATTATATACAATTATTTTTAATTTATATATATTTTAAATTCAAATACTCTAATAAAAGCTCAATAAGTTTTGTTAGATACACTATAAATGCTAAAAGTTCGTTTGAAAAAAAGATAATGGTAGTATTGTTATATTTAATCTAAAAATAATATTTTTCAATTTTATAAAAAAATGGGTTACTTTCAAATTATAAAATATCTGTAGAATATTAATTAAACATCCTTTCCGTTGGGGCGCTGGACCCCTTTCGAGAGGATAGTTGGGAATGCGGATGCCCAGATACCAGAGTTATCAAAAAAAAATATTAATTAAATCCCCTAAACATTGTTTTTAGGCTATAACCTAAATTTGATTTTACTAAGGCTTTTCATTCATCTAACATGTCCCCAAAAAAAATTGGAATTTTGGGCCCTACAAAAATTTGAAACCTCAAAATGATTGGACCTGATTAAATTGCTAAGAGCTTTAATGTTTAAAAGACAATTAGAAAAGGGAAACTGAAACTTCTTTTTTTTTTGATATGACATCCAAGCTCATCTAAACCCGTTGAGAAAGCTAGCCGATGCTGATGTGAATACTATACTCACTATATACGATTTAGCATACTGTTTATTGTAAGAATACATTTTAAATATGCTTTCAACTAAAGAAAACACAACTGATAAAAATAGAGTGCACTTTCTTTTGCTATCGATGTAGTTTTTGCTTATTGTTTTAAGATGAAGAACTAGTATAATAATATATGACGCTGCAATTAGGCCGGCTCAATAATAGAGGCGAAGCAAATAATATCACCTTTACAGTTAGTTCTTAGTTGGATAGTAATCATATCATATATAGATCGGTAAATACTAAAAAATATTATCACATACATCAACCATGCACTACGCAGAATCTTATCTAGTAAATGATGAAATATGATAAATTAACCATACCATGTTGGTCATCTTCCGCGTACCAACAAAGTAAAAAAAGTAATCAACGTTTGGTCTGAATGCATGGACTAACCGATCATGAGAAATCATTTATTTAATATTAACAGTCGCAATTTAACACATGAATGTATTCCATAAAAAATTATCTTTTCCTTGGATCCCATTCTGCCATTCATCAATGACTTAGCAAGCATTCAATATTTTCATCGTGTTTCCAAATTATTTTTTCTTAAAAGTTACTGGTAAGGAAACAAAATAAAATCAGTTGTGTTTAATAGTACTTCATGTGCTTTTATACGTTTCCGGGCCCTTATGATTCTAATTTTGATTTCCAAACACAAATCGAACTTCGAAACGTAAGTTTCTTAAACTAGATATTGGGTGTAACGAAATTACATGCACTGTTTTGTTAATTCAAACAAAGTATAGGCCTTGGGAAGAAATTTTAGAAAAAGGAAACTTCCAAAAGTTTGTTAATTGCATAATACCCATGAAACCCACATGGTTAGTTGGTTACAATACAATATCATTTGTTATTGATATAAAGAGACCATTACGTGTTTGTTCATTTCATTCCATTCATCGCTTTCCTCCTTCTCACTTTCCCTCTCTCATCAACATCTATTGTCATTCTCTCTCTTTCTCATCGCCGTGATGGTGCTCTCTCACGCCGCATCGGATTCGGACGTCTCTGTCCACTCCACATTCGCATCACGCTATGTCCGAACTTCACTTCCTAGGTAACATATTACTAACAATATAACACATCCTTTTGATCATGTGTAATACTTTGTATGTAATGTCGATTATATATATAATGTGAGGGTTCTTAAAACGTAAATATCATCAGGTTCAAGATGGCTGAAAACTCGATTCCGAAAGAAGCAGCGTATCAGATCATAAACGACGAGCTGATGCTTGACGGCAACCCGAGGCTAAACTTGGCCTCCTTTGTGACGACGTGGATGGAGCCTGAGTGTGATAAACTCATCATGGCCTCCATCAACAAGAACTACGTCGACATGGACGAGTACCCTGTCACCACCGAGCTCCAGGTATTAATTTTGATCATATAAAACATATGATCATGATCGTTACAAATCGAGTTTTAAACGTAATTATGTGTCTTCTATATGGAGAGAAATGATTATAGGATCTTGGGAGATTTTATATTTCAAACGATTTTGTGATATTATGTGGCTTAGATATTATAGTATGTTTTGATTGACGTTTTGGATCTGTTCACACTATAATTATTGATTAGTATTGATCATAAGTTGCACTGTTGTTAAATCTTGTTTTTATATGTTACCAACTACATGTTGACATATTTTATCGGAAAATCTATGATGACATTTTCTATGTCTGTGAATATCAAATTTGGGACTATTCTTTATTATTACCACTTTATCTTGGAAATAATAGCCATTTAGTTGCGTTATTTTAATTTTTGAGGTTTTTCTTTTAATCTAAGATCTTGGTCCGATTATTTGATACTAGTATTATTAGTTTGTAGCTTTAATAAGATGCTTAATTATTGAATAGTTGTTCTAAATGTATACATATTCACCAACTATCTTACTTTTTCTATAACCGTGTTTTATCAACTTTGGATTAATTAGGACTAAAGTAGTAACTAGTGGGAATAATGGAACTACTTTATTTCCGCAAATGAAGCCATTGTGTTCCTAATAATATTTAAATTGGCAGCCGGATAAAAAAAAAGTTTTTATGTTATTTTCTGACTTGGCCATCACTGAAATACAAAGCATATGATAAAAAATTGAAGTTGTTCTTACAAATGGTTCGTGTTTTAAATTAATAATCTAAAGTCTATGAATGTGGATAAAATAGTAGGGTCAATTACCTGACCGTAATTATTTACATTATAAGATTTACAGGATCTCATGTTCGTCTGTAGAATAGTTATAATTATCATGATTGGTAAATCTCCACCACTTTGAGTGTGTATTATTTTAGTTTTAGTCTAAAGACATGTCACGTTGTAATTCAGTAAGATTATTATAGTTAAGCATCAATCTCGATATCAATAAGTCATTAGCCAAGTGGGTTTTCACTAATTAATTAATCTTTAATATTTTAATATTTAAAAACAGAATCGATGTGTGAACATGATTGCACATCTATTCAATGCTCCGTTAGAAGAAAAGGAAACAGCCGTTGGAGTAGGGACCGTTGGATCATCTGAGGCCATAATGTTGGCCGGTTTGGCCTTTAAACGTAAGTGGCAGAACAAGCGTAAAGCTGAAGGCAAACCTTTTGATAAGCCCAACATTGTCACCGGAGCCAATGTTCAAGTAATTAACGATTACTCAACTTTAATAATTATAGTTAAATTAATGCTTGTGATCAGTATATCTTACAATAGTGAATTAAAATGTTAGGTGTGTTGGGAGAAATTCGCTAGGTACTTTGAGGTTGAGCTTAAGGAAGTGAAACTAAGGGAAGGGTATTATGTGATGGATCCGGAGCAAGCTGTTGAGATGGTCGATGAGAACACCATATGTGTTGCGGCCATTCTTGGCTCCACTCTTAATGGAGAGTTTGAAGATGTCAAACTATTGAACGATCTTTTGGTCATAAAGAACAAAGAAACCGGGTAATTAAATATTGGGTTTTCATATTAATGGATTGTATACACTAATCCATGTGGATCATTCAACTAAAAATATGTGTCCATTTGCATGTTTTTTAATAGATGGGACACACCAATCCATGTGGATGCAGCAAGTGGAGGATTCATAGCACCGTTTTTGTATCCGGAATTGGAATGGGACTTTAGATTGCCGTTGGTGAAGAGTATAAATGTGAGTGGTCACAAGTATGGGCTTGTGTACGCAGGTATTGGTTGGGTGGTCTGGAGAAACAAAGAGGATTTGCCTGAGGAACTCATCTTCCATATCAATTATCTTGGTGCTGACCAACCCACTTTTACTCTCAATTTCTCCAAAGGTATACTGATTTTAATTAGTCTTAATTTGTTTCTTTAACTTTCACTAGCCATGATCTTAATAGACTAACAACAAAGGTGATGGAAATTCACTAAAACACGTCGTATTTGCTTCATTTTCATCAATTTTTTTTTTGTTAATTTTCACAATTTAAAAGTAGTACATGATCATCATTAAAGTGATGGAGCTAGCCATTGAGGTCAAACTTTTCCCATTTAAATAGGGAACATCACTTTTAATCTCCACTACATTTTTTACTTTGAATAATGGGTAGTACATGAACACATCAAAGCAGTGAAGGTCAAGTTGTTTCCATTTTAATATAAGGGAAAACGTAACTTAGACGTTATTGTCGTATTCTCACTTAGGTTAAATATTAAAAATTCTGGACTTTTCTTGATTGTAGTTGTAGCATAGGTTCGAGTCAAGTCATAGCTCAAGAATGATATTTTAATTTTTATTTTATTTATATTAAACGCATAGGTTCGAGTCAAGTCATAGCTCAATACTATCAACTTATCCGATTGGGACACGAGGTAAGCCGGTCCTCCATTATTTAAAATGTTGCATTATTTGTATATCATGCTAACTAGAACAAATACTTAAAATGTCTAAAATTGTATCAAACAGGGTTACCGAAATGTAATGGAGAATTGCAGAGAGAATATGATTGTGTTAAGGGAAGGACTTGAGAAGACAGGAAGATTCAACATCGTATCAAAAGATGAAGGAGTGCCACTTGTCGCTTTCTCCTTGAAAGATAGCAGTTCTCACACTGAGTTCGAGATCTCCGACATGCTTCGCAGGTTAGTTGTCTAAACTAAGACTTCATATACTCTTTCTTATCGAGAAGCTCTCATTGTGTTAATGATTCATGCATTTTAGAGTAAATAAGTAACTACACCTTATTGACATAAAATTTGATATATGTATGATGAAAATGTAGTTTGATATAAATATTTATAATGTAGGTATGGATGGATAGTGCCTGCATATACAATGCCTCCAAACGCACAACACATAACTGTTCTTCGAGTAGTCATCAGAGAAGATTTCTCAAGAACACTCGCTGAGAGACTTGTGATCGATATTGAGAAAGTGATGCATGAGCTCGACGAGCTTCCTTCGCGCGTTATCCACAAGATTTCGCTAGGAGAGGAGAAGAGTGAAGCTAATGGTGATAACTTGATGGTGACAGTGAAGAAAAGCGACATGGAGAAGCAGAGAGAGATCATCAATGGCTGGAAGAAGTTTGTTTCCGACAGGAAGAAGACAAATGGTATCTGTTAAATTGAATGCTAATGAAAATGCTTGGACTGCTTTATTGAATAATGCGTTTGCATGTTGATTCGGAGATTTGAAGTTTTTTTCCTTTGTTGTTGTTGAACGAAGTTTGAGTTAATTAGCTTGTAATATCTTATGATATTGTTGCATTATTATGAAAAAAAGTTTGTGTGTTTTTGTTACTTGTTCATCAACAATTGCATAGACGATGCATTATTATGAAAAAAGTTTGTGTGTTTTTTGTTACTTGTTCATCAACCATTGCATAGACGATTGATAAATCTATCTTAATTGATCATCCTATCCCGTAAGTTCGTAAGAAAAAAGGTTCGTAAGATTACATAAGAAATTAGGTAATAACTTTTTATTATCATAAAGATTTAGTACCATCTAATTTATAAAACTAATAAGTAAACACTAAATATATTTAATTTTAATAAGTAAAAACCAAATTTAATTTGTGGAACAAAACAAAGAAAAAAAATCAAAGAGAAGGTAAAATCCAAACAGGGTCTTCTCAAAATAAACACTAAATTTAAAAACAAGAAGAAAAACTAAAACCCCTAGGAAAACACTTGAATAATTCTAATAAATAGCTAAAATCCTTGAGAAGGAGCCGGTGAAGAAGCCAATGAAGGAGAAGGAGCCAATGAAAGAACAGGTGAAGGAGTCGGTGAAGAAGCAGGTGAAGGAACCGGTGAAGAAGCCAATGAAGGAGCAGGTGAAGTAGATCCAACGACAGTGGAGCAGTGTAGCTTGACATAGCCGGTCAAGATGGGGTTACGGAAAGATCCAAAGACGGTCTTCTCACAATCTTTGGTCATCTTATTGATCGCGTCGCAACATTCCGATCCAATATCGGCTTTTCTCGTGAAGAAAGTCATAGAGATATCATCAAAACATGTTTCTACATCCTTCTTGTCGGACAAGCATCTGGTGACTTCCTGTGGAAGATGGAACGGAGTTGGTCCGAAGTGGCCTAAAGGGAGCGGCGGGAAAGCTTTTCTGGGGCCACGGAACGGCCAATGTGGCTTGGGGTGAAAGCGAGGGTGGGGCAGCGATAGGAAGAGCTCTTGGTTAGTTGATGACTCTAGTTCTCTTGTTGTGAATTTGGATGTCACGAGACAGCTTGAGAAGAGGATCATAGCAAGAACAAGTATGACATTCTTCATCTTTGGAGGCTTTGAAGCTTTAGGTTTGTAAAACTAGGATTTTCAGATGGTTATTCAATGGTAAAGCGTTGGGGTTATATATATATATATATATAGGTGTTTAGGCAGGGTTTTGATAATTTCGAATAATTATGTACATATAAATAATATACATCTATGTGGTGTTATGATGTTTTAGTAATGATTATCAGACTATGCAGAATTTTATTTTATTTGGATAATCATTTGTACTGATATATATTAAAATTATCACTATCTTAAGAAATAACATATCTATATATATATATATATACATGGTCACTCGTTTTCTTTTAATGAAGGAGGTTTTAGTATAGCGAGATAAATAAATGTGTAAGGATTACGATAAATAGAAGAAAGATTTTAACTACTCGATAAGTAATTATTTTTTTTTGAATATCCTAACTATGATAATCATGTATTTTGACTATTAACTCTGATAATTAAGTTTGTAAGGATTTTGATAAATACAAGAAATATTTTGATATGACTTTGGGCCATTGTTGGCTTTCGCCCAAAACGTCAAAGGGTAATATCACTACTAATTTTTTTTCTTATTCTGATTAAAATTTAATTTGTACATGTGTTAACTTAAGTTTCATATCAAATATTTTACTTTTTGAGAAAAGGCAAGTTATCAAATATTATTCAAAGATCTTCAACTCGATCGAGTCCATACGGTAACAACAGCGAATAATATTTTTTTCAATTTAACATATTAAGTTATATTTTCTCCAAATATAAATTGTTCTTCATTTCTTACGTTGCCTAAGAGAAACATTCAAATAAGCATAAACCATGATAACAATGCACAAAATTAATAAGTAAAAGCACTGATATTATTATTAAGATTTAAGAAGGAAAAACGTCAAATTCGTTAAGCGTAACATACCAAATGCATACTAAAAACGAAGAAAAACATAAAACCTAGAGTAATAAAAAACCTAAGCCGGCGATGGAGCAGAAGGAGTTGATCCAGCTTTGGTGGAGCAATGAAGTTTAACAAAGCAGTCAAAGAAAGGGCTATGGTAAGCTCCAAAGATAGTCTTATCACAGTCACTATCCATCTTCAGTATGGAAGCACAACATTCTGTTCCAATAACGGGTTTACGGGTGAAGAAAGCCTTACGGATATCCGCCAAACATGTTTTGACCTCCTTGCAATCAGACAAGCATTTGGTGACTACCGGTGGTGGATGGAACGGAATTGGGTGGAAACGGTGGTTGTAGCCGGCGGGGAGTGGCGGGAAGGCCTTTCCGGCAGCGCGGGGGAACGGCCAGTGTGGCTTAGGGTGGTAGTAAGGGTAGTAAGGGTAATGCCACCATTCAAGCTTTTCGCTACGAGATGATGGGTTTGATAACGAGTCACTTGCTGTGGCTTGAGATGTGATACAACATGAGAAGAGTATAATAGCAATAAGAGCTGCTATATTCTTCATTGTTGTTTGAAAATGTGAATTGTGTTCGGATGGTTTTAGAAATGGAAATGACGTAGGTGTTTATATAGTGGTTCTAAATAGGGTTTTTAGATTACAAAATCTTGTGTGATGATAGTAACGAATGATGTAACTTATTAGAATATTCTCTGAAATACTCGATTTCGTTAGCGTGATGTACTTGTGTTTGTTGTGATTTTGTGATCCTATTCGCTACTATTATGGTACTATATTATTTTCACAGGTTTTTTTATTGAACTGATCAATTCTTTTTTTTCAGGCTAGGGTTTTTTAGTTACGAAATGATGAAAAAAATTATATATAATATATCCAGTTCCAAAATTATGAGCTGGTTTTGGGATATTTCAATAGTTTAGTGATCTACCTCGTACATTTGTGCGAGTCTACGAGTTACAAGGGTATCAGCTCTCAAAGAAAAGTGTACGTAAAGGGCTTAAAATATCGAATACAAATCGGTCCAGAGTAAAGGTCTAACATAGGTATAAAACAATGTGTGGTAAACTAAATATTAACCAAACCGGGAACTGGTTTAGGATTTTTTTTTTCTGAACTATGGTTTAGGATTTGGTTGAAATAAATTGTTTGTGTAGGTAGAACGTACGTGTACTGGGCAGGTACTCGGTACATACCCGTTTACCTTACTTTGTTGGACAAACGATAGAGATCAAAATGTAAGCTTATTGAAAAATTAGTCTGAATTATGGTCTACCAACCTGGCTATGCAACAAGCGACTATCGATAAACAATGATTATCAAAATATATATTAATAGTTACTAATTTAAAAATTATTATTCACTAGAGACCAAAATCATGAAACTTTGGAACGATCTCGTGGCACGAAAAAATAAGTGGAGGAAATCACGAGTGGCAACACAATTTGACAGATTCAAGGGAAATGTTGGATGAGAATCATTAGAGTCAAGTACATATCTCACATTTATTGTTATTAATAATATTGTTTTTGGTTTGGTACACTGCACATAATTAAAATTTAAAACATCTCAATCTCACAAAAAGTATGCACGATATGAGTTATATTTAGTAAAATCGTTTACCTCTTTCAAGAGATCCCGCACTGAATCTCACAACATAAGAAAGGGTGCGCATGCCGTAATAAGAAATGTTATCAATGCAAACTATTTATTTTGATTTTTTTCATATGTGGTCGGTAAACTCCATGCTAAAGGCCCTACTGAAATGAAAAAAAGAAGAAGAAGAGGAAAATGAATATAACATTTTAAGCCTGGTGTTTGTGATATATGCTTGATGTTCGTGGGAAGTTTTTTTTTTTTTTTTGTTAGAAAACGGCATAAAGTGCAAGAACCGAAAGTGATGATGCATGCTCAGCTTTCTCGTGACCACGATATTAGCGACATTCATATAATATGTTACATGTATTGTGATTTTAGTTAACGTGTTTTGAAAATTATTAAATGACTTCAATAGTAAGAAGAGATAATCAAAAGAGTGTAGTTGAAGACTTGAAGTTGTTTATTGGTCAGAATTGTTGCTGTTATAGACTTATAGTGTTATGTGTAGAAGAATGACACATTCATATTTATAAGCAACTAAATCTTTGAAATCAAATGAAGTTAACCACATATACAAATTCATCTGTAAAATTAATTTCAATCTAGTAGATTTGAATTTTACAGATTTCAACTATACAAAGATCGTATGTTACAAAATGGTATTAAGATATGAACATATAATTGTCACATAAAGTTTTAATAGATGAATATCATTCCCTCCATTTCACTTTAAGTGATGTTTTAGAAAGAAAAGAAAAAAGTTTTATTTTAAATGATGTTTTCATTTGCGATCTAAAAAATAAATCTAATTTAATTTCTATGACTAATTGTATTCTACTGTATAATTTTTTATTTGTTTGAGTTAATTGTAATTATTGTTGCTTTTAGACAAATAAAATATATTAAATAAAGTTTATAATTCGTTAATTGGGGTCAAAAAAACCTTAAAACTATAATATTTAGAGTAAAAAGGTTGGAAATGGATAAAAAGCAAGTAGAGTCCCATGGATAAGGGGGAACGGTTGCATGACTCGCAACTACAAGTCAAAGGATCCTCCAAATCACACGAAAGGCTCCGTAGAACAATCATCCAAATCGAAAGTAGGAAGGAAACGATGGACAAGGTCCCACACGCAACTTATATAAGTGGATAGAAACCTTATTGTTTTTATATCTTTACCATTAATTTCGCGTTACTATTACTGATTATTTTATAATCATTTCACATTTGTGTGACTTGTGAGATAACAACTGGAAGTAATAATACTATTATGTTGCGTTGCGTTGCGTTCTTCCTTCCTTCAATACTTTCCAGCGTCAAGTAAGTATTCCACATTCATATTACGTGGTATGATTTAAAAACAAAAAAAAAACTCTGTTAATCCAGTTAATTGGTATATATCATGCAAACTAATTTCTTGTCGAAGTTATCATTAGGTCAAGATATTTTGTTTATTTAGTACTTCATGCTCTTCTTTCTGTTGAAGCTTCAGCTGACATAAAAAACTACCATAATATATCGGAAAGTATCATCAGTATTAGTATATATATAAATTTTCATTTTACCGTTTCACATTTTTCTAATTTAATTAACTTTTAATATCATAAAGTGATTATTTAAAAATTTAATGTATATATATAACATAGATTTTGTATAAAATATGTTTTGACTATTTTAAATAGATATTTTTCTTATTAAACTTTTTGTGTAGTGTTAGAGTGAAAATATCATATAAACTTATTCTATCCCATATAAAACATGAATACCTTCTACTATATATATTATGATATACAGAAGAATACACATAATTTTATATATTTATCTGTTGACAAATATTTGGTCAAATAGGTATAGGTTAGAAACTCTTTTAAAAAAACTTCGCGTCGGCCATTTACAAGTGATACCTTCCATGTAAAGTAAAATCACTCATGTGATACGAAGAAACAAAGAATGTGATGGCCATAGACTCTGTGAAAACACGGAAATATAATTTGAATAAATAAATATAATGGAAAGACGCGCATTCAACCCCATATAATAATGTCAACCTGTATACGCACAACTGTCTAGTATATATCTCCACCTTACAAATAAATTAACATTAGTATTATATACTTTTCTTTCCACGAACATTCTTTTCTATATATAACACTCTTGTCTTCTTGGATCTTCTCCTAACACACACTTCCTTTCTATTTGTTTTACAACTACGTTCTCCTTTTCTCTCAAACAATAAACTTCCACCTTTCTTCACGTAATGGGAAACTACGTTTCTTCAGCTCTAAGCAAAACATCACCGTCCTCTTCCACGGCGGCGAGAGTGATTCTCCCGGACGGTGAAGTCCGACATATCCACGAACCGACCAAAGCCGCCGAGCTAATGATGGAGATGCCAAGCTTCTTCCTCGTAGACGCAAAATCTTTAAAACTCGGCCGGAAGATTAACCCGTTAGCCGCCGATGATGATCTTCAAATAAAAGGCTGCCACGTGTACATCGCTTTCCCTATGACGCGTGCCACGTCAGCAGCTAATGCTTCGGACATGGCAAGATTATTCGTAGCCGCCAAGAACCAACGCCGCCGAACAAAAACTTCCCGTGTCGGGACGACAGTGAAAAGCTGTCACAACGGGAAGGTATCGCCGGATGACGTCAAGATGATGTCAGCGGGATCAAAGCTGAACTTGGAAGACATTGAAGAGTTTTCGGCGGCGGAGTTTATGCATAGGATCTCTGTTTCGAAGTCTAAGAAGCCAAAGTTAGAAACTATAGTTGAAGAATCTTTGTCTTAACGCACACAAAAAAAAAAAAATTAAACATAAATGGAAATTTGATTTTTTTTTGTTCATTATCGTCTATGCGCAAGTGGTTTTCTCTTTTGTGGTATTGATGAACAGAAAGAGACATTAGCTGAGAATGAACATGTGATCGCTTTATTATTTTGTAAGCTACTCAAATTGTTAAATCACGCATTAACTTTCGAAATCTATTATCAGAATTATTCGTTGTTTATAACAGACAAGTCTTCTCACGACTATTATAAGATCGATCATATGAACATTTAAACTTCAACTAACGCCTAAAAATGTGTTCGTTAAATTTTTCTGATATATATCATGTGAACGTTGATGGTATCTTAAAAACCGATTTTCAGGGAATATTTTGAGTTATATTTTTAAGAATTTAAAATTATAAACAGTTTCTATTGATAACCTAGATAATATACGAATCTGTGACTCGATATAATAATCATTGTAGTCATTTCACGTAGAGACGTGTAATCACTAATCACTCGTGTTGGTCATTGACCTCATGGTCATGTCGGTTAATATTTTCTGGTTGCAATATAAATTGCGTTCTGTCAATTAATATAGATTATAGAGCATTGATATATTAAAATAAAAATTATTCATATTCCGTGAAAGATCGCCTAGCGAATTATCTTTAAATTAAGTTAATAAAATATTTATTTGTAAAAAAATATTAAACTAAGTGCTCGTTAGTGAAATAACACGTCTATAGTCATTTTCTAATTTAATATTGCAAAAACAAATACAGCCATTTATCTAATTTGATTAAAACCCCCCAAAACTTATGGTTATTTAGCAAATTCATCGTATTCACCTATTAACTAGGCAAATCTCTCAAATAATTATTTTTAAAGTTTTTGTCACAAAAATAATTTTCGAGAACAAAAATGATCAAACTAGCCATTTTTTACTTTTTAAAAATTAATATTTTTTTTTTCAATTTTAAACCTCAATTCCAAAATCCCACCCCATAACTCTAAATCATAAGTCTAGATTAGTTAACTCAAGGATATAAATGTAAATTTACATCTTCCAATAAAAGTTATTTTGGTCATTTTCTTTTTAAAGGTTATTTTGTTGACAAAAGAATTTATAGGACTATCTTAGAATATTACTCTATTAACTATTAATAGAATCCGTTTCATATATATTATTTTATCTAATAAAATAAAGAAATTATTTTTACATTTAATTATATTTTAACTAATAAAAAAGAAATTATGAAATAAAATTAATAAATTTTATATTAAAAATAAAAAATAATATTTATTTATAACAATTTTTTTTTTGCTCTACTACCATAATTAATATGAAATTCATGAAGTATAAAATAATTTACAATTTAATGGAATTATTTTAATTTTCCGACAGAAGTGCAACCCTCGAGTCGTAACTTGGCATTGGTTTGGTCTCTTCGACACGAAGCCGTCGCCGGTCGTCCCTGTTCGTGAGTTAATAATAATCGGCGGTTCAAGGGTCAAGGCCGTACATCATCTGATTTGCTACCAATAGGAAGATTCTCTCCGGAGATTCAGTTTGCCCATTGCAAGGTTCGATTTTATTTTCTACGAATCGGTGTTGTAATGGAAGAACATCGGTGATGATTTAGGGTTTTAGGAAGAGCATTGGACAATCTTTTATAAGTCAGAGTCTTGCCCTGTTCGAGAGGAAGAAACTATTGATTTGCTTGTGACGTTAGGAACAGTTTTGAGAATACTTTTCTTCAGGAAAAGTGTTAAACGTTGTCTTCTTTTGAGGAGATCTTACGATGGGTGATGAGAATCTTTCTGACAAGGCTAGGGATGAGAAGGTTTCATTGCAAGGGTCTTCTTGTGGTAAGGAGGAGATTGTGGAAGAGCTTAGGAACTGTTTGCCTAAGTGGGTTACACAAGAACAAGTAACAGATATGATTAGAGGGACATGTAGGAACGTAGTTGAAATAGTTGATGACTTCTATGAACATGAGACTATATTCTACGAGCAGGTCGCTGCTGTTGTATTATCTTTTAGTTCTAGAGATGGGTTTAGTTCGGGTAACCACGAGGAACTTGTTTCGAAACTGGAGCTTCTCCACTGTGAAACCGAGCGAGATGATACTTGTCAGTCATCGCAGTTTCATAAGCTTAAGAGCATGAGTAGTTCACAGAAGAGCAGCCTTTCTCCTGTGAAAAGGAACAGAAAGGTCAAAGGTAAACCAAAGAAGAAAGGGAAAGCTTTTTCTAAGTTTGATTCTGCAGGTCCAAAGCAAGCTTCGATAACTAAGTTCTTCAACAAGGTTCCTTCAGATGATAGCAAGGCTTAAGAAGCGGGTTGTCAGAACGTTTGGAAGTGATACATACTGCATCAAGCATCTTGGAAGATTTGCAGCGACCAATGAATCCTGGCTACAATTGTTTGATCTTCACGGCAACGATGTCCTAACGATCTTGCTCTGGCACGTTTTTGCATTGTCAGTAGCTTTAGTGTTTTGTCTACATTGGCGTCTTTAAGGAGCCTATAATCATAAAAGGTGGATCAATTGTCATTCAGTTGCGGAGTTATCAGTTTTTAGGTTATGTTTAGATTCCAAACAGCATTGCCTTTATGCCTGAACTTCATTTGGTTCATGATCTTATTCTGGTAATGAACGTATGTTACTTAACTAAATCCATTATCTGATTGAAGTTCTTTCCCAAAAATCATTAGCCCAAATGCTTTTATTACTGTTACAAGGCTAACAAAAGAGAGCTTTCTATTCTCAGTATCATGATTCCTATGCAATCTATTGGATATGAATCTCAACAGCTTCCACTGCTTTAAAAACTGATCTTATGTTGTCTTCTAGTCAACTCTGTTCACTGTGTACTTCACAGACTTCATTAAAGGTTTTTTTCCATCCGAAAGATTTCATTTATCAAAAAGTCATTATACAAGTTATCTTATACAAAGCTATTAGACAAAAGGAGATCAGTCTAAACTACGGTCTTGTTAAGATGGTCGTTCTCGAAAGCATAGGAGCACCAACGTGGCGGACCCCGTGCCACATACGACTGATATCTGTCATCTGTAACCACACTACTAGCTATTAAACTACCTCCTCTGTTTGTTGCAGGCGCTTCTCCTATAACTTGCCACACCAAAAAAATTTGAAGGAGCTTCCTAATTTCCAACATTTTGTACTTGAAGAAAGCTCATTATAAGCTACCATGGTGTTGTAACCACGTCTCTCCAAGCCCATAAGAGTTAAAGCAAATCCTCCATCACCACTTATAAGGACGAGGTTCCCTGGAGCCATAACAGACTTCATCCACAGTCGGATTCTCCTCTTGATATCTATATCACTGGCTTGTTTCCTGTGAGTGTTTAGAGGTAAAAAGCTTATTCCACACTAGTACAAGCCTTGTTGTACAAAAGAAAGAAACCTTGTTTATGTTGGCCGCAACTGTAATTATCTCTACCTGTCCTCTGTATCCTAACTGCCGTAAATAATCGGTAATCCTACGACGAACGGTTAATGGGTTGCAACCAGCCGGTACCATGCAGTTTTCAATGTCCCAGAAAACCACAATAGGAGCCCATCGGTAGTGAATAGTGGGACTATAGTCAGCATGCATAATACCAACCTACAAAAGATTACAGTATAATGTTTATATGTTTAGACATAAAATATAACATTTTGAGTGATGCAAATGATTGATTACCCAAGTGTGTATGTTCTGGTGTTGAATCAAAATCTCATGTATATGATCCATAAAACATGCTGGAGCAGGGACAGGTGAAACAACATGACTTCACCATTGTACTATATATATGCGTGTACTATCTAAACTAGTACATAAATGATGTTGATTTAGCATCAAGTAGTTAAAAGCATTATTTGTTGTGCTTTCAATTTTCATTGTTGAAATACAAAACTTTGACATTGAGTATAGATGCTCTTTAAGAAAATTAGATTATCATGTAGATCATATTTTAAGTTTTTGATATTATGATTTTTTAATTTATTGATTAATTTTAAATACGTCTCTAGCATTCAAAATTAATTTGCAACACCACTCCACTCGTAAAACTTATTAACGAAATTTAAATGCTTATTTGTATCACATTTAAATACTGAGCAAATTTTGGTCAAAATATGTTTTTAGATGTATTTGGAACTATGAATTCATGATTTCACCATCATTGTTTTGTTATCATTCATCATATAACTAACAAACATTATATATCTTGGTTGATTTGAATGAATACAATATAACATCATCAACTCATTCTTATCACAACAACCAAAATTCTTAGAATAATAATGAGTATCTAAAAACTTTTCCCCGATATTGCTTAACAAAACATAACACCATATATAGAGAAAATAAATAACTAATGATTATTAAATACTAATCAATAAAAGCAAATAATATACCTCATATTCTTGTTGTTGGATTTTATCGTTGGATTTAGTTCATATATATGAACATCTAAAAATGCTTTAAAATATCTATGATTTTCTTTGCGGACACCGTGACTATTTTTAACACTGCCATAGTCTCGACATCCATCATAGGTAAATAACATATGTGGACATTATGATATGTCATGAACTTAGAACTAGACCTAGTTGGCTTCCGATAAATTATCTAAAAATTAAAAATAGTATAGTTCATTAGAAAAACTCAACCATAAAACAAAATATGTCGTATAAATATTACTAAACGTAAATACTTACACAATTAATATCATATAAATCATGAAAGAATACCGTAATTAATTCTAGTGTGAATTCAATTTTCATATATTACAGTGCTTTGTTGACATCTTTGGAACACCAAACATCATTTAGCACATGTATGACTGTAACATCACTAGATTCCGAATGATATATTCTTTGCCACACACACATTACTGGTCCAATAAGAAGATTTTGGAATTCCATGGTTCATTATTTATTCCAAAACTTTTAAACTTGGATACCCATAACAACAAAATGCTCCCCAGTAAATCACTTTGGTTATAGAACTTGCATCACTTATATTTATAGGAGAATGCACTATCCAAAAACTAGCTACAATTTGATTATAGATATTATTTGTAGTAGAAACATTATTAGAATGTGTATAGCAAGAATGTAAACTTAGTAACATTATACCATGACTTCTTTGATTTTCTACAATAAAATTTTCATCATGCTAATCTTTCCTCTTATTTTCATATGATATTTATAAAAATCAGCATCAAAACTCATTGAGAAAATAAACAACAATGAAAAGTTACAATATTTTTAAAGAACAAAGATAATATATCAACGAGAGAAATTGCGAAGTTTTTTCTTAAGAATAAATATAACAAATATGCAGTCTATGAAAGACATTTACTCACTTTTCATCATAATTGAAAAATATTCAAATTCAACTTTAAAATTACTTACAATAAGGCAGTTGGAACACAAATTCAGTAGTTGAATTGCTTCAGTGGAAGTGTTGAATAATGTGTTAAAGCATATATACAAGAATTAAATTGTGTTAAAGGTATTCAACATATTGAATCAAGAAGAGATGAAAGAGAAAATAATATGTGGTGGGTTGTTACTGAGTATTAAAACTCTTTATATTTTTTTCATTCTAATTGTTTGTAGTCAATTTTTGTATAGCAAATAAATTTATTTTTATTTAAACCAAAATTTATCACTTTACTCTATAAATATAGATTTGGATTAAAAACAAAACACACTTTTAATACAATTTATTAGTGGTTTTAATAAATTTTAATTTCATTTTTACAATAGTTTTTCAATAATTCATGTTTATCTCTTTAAACGATTTAAATGAAATAAATCTTAATAATAATTTTTTCGTAACACAATTTTCATTTTTAAAAACATTCAAATTACAAATAAGAAGAGAATTTAACCAAACTTTGCAAATAAAAGACAATAAAACATATGTGACAGATGTAGAGGACCTCTAAGATAAAATTACAGCGTATTCAAAACAAAATTCGAATGTGTCGAAGCAAGATTCACGACAACGCCATAAACTTGATAAATAGTCACTTTAAAGTGTAACATTTACATCCAATATGTACCTTGAAATATCGTCGAAACCATGTTCGTTATATCTTCATGCTCCGAACATACCGCTTCACAAGATAGTAAGACAAACTCCTCTAGACAAGAGCATGAATGAAATTACTCCTCATAGACTCATAAGCATATGGTGATACGGCTCGATCTTCAGCAAAGAGAAATAGAGATATTGATGATCTTGATAGACCCGGTGAACCCACAGATAACTGAGAGAAAAATATACTTTTCAAACAAGAGAGATATTGCAATGCGTGCAAGATGGTTTTCATAAAAATCTTAGTGAATCCGCCAAAAAAATTTAGCGGCTTAATAAAATGATCAATCCGCCTCATCAAAATGGGCTGAGAAACTGTTGACTTGAGATGGGGGCCTTTGAGCTTCGGTGGGCTTGCCAGGCCCACAGTGAAAAAATAGACGCCCATCACATGAGTAAGAACGCCCGGGCTTCGTCGAACAAATGTCATTACGGTGGCTTGAGAGCAGCTACAGCCGAGATGTAACGGAGCGCCAGTTGAGTGGCATGACGGAGGTTCCAGTCTCATCTCTGGTAAAGGTGGGATGAGCGGCGACGGAGGAACAGTTTATGATGATGTTGATACTGTTCGTTAGGCCATGCAGTTTTCTAACACAATTTTTTTTTGTTATTGGACCCACTAAATAGTCGTATATATACTTTTTTCTATTAGTGTAACATTGATAAACTTTGGTACCATGGTTTAATGAAGACTATTAACGATTATTTAATGTATTAACTTTGTACTATTAGGAGATATTTCATTTGGTGGAGAGGAAGAGGAAGAGGAAGAGGAAGAGGAAGAGGAAGAAGAAGCTACGGTTACCGATAGAGAATAGAGAAGATAACTATATTATGTCTGATCTTCTGTTGCAACTGTAAATTCCTTGTGATGCACATTTTATAAGCAAAAGTGGAAGCTGCCCATTAAATAAGACGATGATGATTCACACTAAATTCTTTTTTCCCCCCTCATATATGGTACTATTGCTAGAAGCCTTAGCTTTCAACAATCCAAGACTCCAAGTACTTTAACAGCAGACAATATGTGAATCCAAATTTTGTGGACTCATGTTGAATATGGTTTCATGTGTTGGTTCATTTCTTTTGAAACTAATATGAGATGAAACTTCTTCTTTGTTTTGTCGAGTTAAGTTTTTCCCCATCTATTAAATATTTGTATTTATGTCAAAAAATATATATGATGCATGTTTTTTGAAAGCAGCCATTATATCAAATTTATCAAATTTAAAATTTTGAAGGAGCTTCCTAATCTCCAACATTTTGTACTTGAAGAAAGCTCATTATAAGCTACCATGGTGTTGTAACCACGTCTCTCCAAGCCCATAAGAGTCAAAGCAAATCCTCCATCACCACTTATAAGGAGGAGGTTCCCTGGAGCCATAACAGACTTCATCCACAGTCGGATTCTCCTCTTGATATCTATATCACTGACTTGTTTCATGTGAGTGTTTAGAGGTAAAAAGCTTATTCCACACTGGTACAAGCCTTGTTGTACAAAAGAAAGGAACCCTGTTTATGTTGGCTGCAACTGCAATTATCTCTACCTGTCCTCTGTATCCTAACTGCCGTAAATAATCGGTAATCCTACGACGAACGGTTGACGGGTTGCAACCAGCCGGTACCATGCAGTTTTCAATGTCCCAGAAAACCACAATAGAAGCCCATCGGTAGTGAATAGTGGGACTATAGTCAACATGCACAATACCAACCTACAAAAGATTACAGTATAATGTTTATATGTTTAGACATAAAATATAACATTTTGAGTGATGCAAATGATTGATTACCCAAGTGTGCATGTGCTGGTGTTGAATCAAAATCTCATGTATATGATCAATAAAACATGCTGGAGCAGGGACATGTGAAACAACTGCCTGAAGTAGAGATCCGCAGTAGTAAATAACCCAAATTTAGTCAGTTTAAATCAGCTTGTTTGGGAAGAAATAAAAAAAAGCCAAAGTTATTACCATTAAGCTCTATTTTTCGAAATATTTCTTTCAGCCTTGTTTCCTCCACTGATTCACTCAAGTTATTCACGTACAGATTAAACTCCTTAATGTTGAACTCCTTGTACGGTTGTTTCAACATCTCCATCCTTTCAGTTTTTGCCAAAGCCCATCCAACAAACAACTTCTTGGATCCTTATAGTGAAAGCAGTGTAATAAAAACTCAATAATTCTGTGTAATGACGATGTACTAATTAAGTAGGAAGAAGTTGAGTTACCAATTTGTAGTCCGTTGAGAGATTGTATAGCTTTCTTAGCACTATTTGGATGGCAGAAGCTGACAAATCCGAAACCTCTTGATCTTCCCATACCATCCCTCATAATCACAACTCTAGAGACTGTGCCATAAGAAGAAAAAATTCCATGTAGAAAATCCTCTGTAGCATCTCCCATCAGATTATCCACATAAAGGTTTGGACATCCCGTATACAAAGCTATTAGACAAAAGGAGATCAGTCTAAATTACGGTCTTGTTAAGATGGTCGTTCTCGAAAGCATAGGAGCACCAACGTGGCGGACCCCGTGCCACATACGACTGATGTATGTCATCTGTAACCACACTACTAGCTATTAAACTACCTCCTCTGTTTGTTGCAGGCGCTTCTCCTATAACTTGCCACACCAAAAATT